>CAHIKZ030005012.1:1420000-1567500 GCA_903632075.3 Acanthosepion pharaonis
AAAATTTTAAATGAACATTTCATTCATAAATTGGTTTGTTATAGTTAAAGAAAGTTTTACAAATAGATGCCAACTAGTTGAAGTTCAAGTAAAATGCAAATTTCAAACACTTTTCTGCACTAAGACAATATTCCTAAACAGAACTATTTTTGATATGAAAATCCTCGAATAAAAGAACAGTAATGAAGGACAGTTAATTAATGAAATAAACTTTTTAAAATCAATATGCAAATTAGTTAAACCTGAAGAATGATATTGCCTAGGAGTAGATAATATATAATACAGATATTGAGCTTTTAGTGTGTAAATCCCCCTCCTCAGGAGCATACATACCAGTCACAGGGATCCGTCCCTGTGCTGGTAGTATCACAGCTATGACTAGCTTGGATTGGCTATGACCAGCAGCCCTTGTGCCACAACCTGACTCAGTGGGGAGTCAAGTAAATTAACCCCTCTCCTGCGGAGCATACATATTCGACCAGTCACAGGGATCCGTCCCTGTGCTGGTAGTATTACAGCTATGATTAGCTGAGACTGAGAAAAATTAGACTTAGAGGTGCCCAGCCCTGGGGAAGAGTTGCCTAAGGCTGTGCCCTCTCATTGCGCCAGAGAGAGGGATCAGTGCAACTGACGATTGCAGGGGCTGCAGGCAATTTTTATTCCTGGTCCGGGTGTACGCGCTCGGGTATCCCACCTTAAAAAATGACCTTGTGTCACAACTTGTCTTAGTGGGGAGACAGAATAAATATCTAGTGTGTAAACCACTCTCTCAAGTGGTAGGCACATTCTGATACTTACCGGGTATCTGATTCAAGTAAATACTGTGTAAACCTCTCTCTCGAGTGGTATACACATTCTGATACTTACCGAGCACAGGGATCCGTCCCCACGCTGGTAGTATCACAACTATGACTAGATTAGACCAGTGAAGACCAGCGGCTTGAGTAAAGACACTTGGGTCCCCACTTTAAAAACTGACCTTGTGTCACAACCTGACTTAGTCGGGGGGGGGGGGGGTGTCAAGTAAATCAACCTCTCTCTTGAGTGGTTTGTAACACATTATTCATCATCTCTCAGTTGTGTCTCCATTTTTGGGCAGAGTGCACTCGGGGGCGAATCTGTCAAAGGACAGAGTCACAGCTGAGAAAAATTAGACTGAGAGACGCCCCAGCCCTGGGGAAGAGCTGCCTGAAGCTGTGCCCTCTCATTGCACCAGAGAGAGGGATCGGTGCTCCCACTGAGGCCAATGCAACTGACGATTGTAGAGGCAGTGGGCAATTTTTGTTCCTGGCCCAGGTGTACGTGCGCGGGTACCCCCCACCTTAAAAAATGACATGTATCACAACTTGTCTTGGTGGGGAGACAGAGTAAATACCTAGTGTGTAAATCCCTCTCTTGGGTGGTTTGTAATACATTATTTATCATCTCTCAGCAGCTGTTTCTCAAGACCAGCACCTCTCAGTATAATTTTCCTCAGTTGTGGAAAAAAAAAAATTATACTGAGAGGTGTTAGCCCTGGGAAACAGCTGCCTGAGGCATGCTCTCTCATTGCACTAGGAAGAGGGATCAATGTTTACACTGAGGCCAGCACAACCAACAGTTGTGGGGGCTTGGGGAATTTTTTTTCCCAGCTGAGGTGTATGCACTTGGGCTCCCCACATTAAACCGATCTTGTGTTACATTTATTCATTTATTCATATAGATTCCATAATATAGGTTTTACTTAATTAGCTATTATGTTTCCCTAACTCTTCAAATGTTGAATGTATAACTAATTCTAATTTCTATTTTCCCATCTTTACACTATATTAATTTTATCTTATAAACTGTCCCGTTCTGTCACCCATGAAATAAAAATAATTGGTTGAACAGTAAATAAGCATCTATGTACATCAAGTCCTCTTTAAATTAAGTGGCTGCAGAAGAATTATCATTGAACTTTTAAGAGGTAAGCTTAAACATTAATTCAATACTTAAATGCAGCGATCAATTTTAAGTTCTGTAGTTTATTGATGTCTATTGCATCTACTTCCCCCTAGCTAATGGTGATGATGGCCAAACCAAGAGTCCTCCACAAGAGCTAGCTTAAATACTGCCCGATAGGGTGGCTTTTAAGCTAGCTGCAATTTTGGATACAAAAGGAAAATAAGAGTTACTCCTCTTGAACTATGAAAGCAACGATAATGGCTAGTATAATATATTAATATATATTTTTAACCTCGCATAATCTGGCAACCCTGAATCTAAGCTCAATAAAAATTGTTCCCTGCGCCTAACTTTTTTAGGGTTTTTGAATGAGCTATGAATCATTGAAATCGGACCAGTGAAAGTGGAGGAGTTGCTTGGACACACACACAAACACTGTACTTTATAGATAAGATGATAATTCTCCATCCTAGACATTCAAATAGAAATTAACAAAAATGATCTTTAATAAATTTTATGCACCACAGTAAGAAAATTCTACTGAGGTGTTTTTTTAGTTATTGAAAGAATAACTTCCTTGTTATCTCTTAAAAATGCATATATTCCTTATTAGTCAATAATTATGCTAATATATTTTATAAGGAAAAAATAGAATGAATACTAAGAGATTTATTAGGGTGTATCAAAAATATTTTCATTTTTTTTTTTTTTCTAATCAACTTTTATTTTTTTAAAACTTTATTTGATCTACATATGGGATCTTTCGATGATCTTGAAGTTTTTGTGAACTTGTTGGCTTCTTCTGTATCTTGTATATTAAAGTATTATAATCAAACACTAATGGTTGGTCACTTCTAGGCTTTATTCCAAGGAATAAGTCACTATGATGAAAAACTTTGACCCAATTTTGGGTAGTATGGTCAGTTATTGTTGCATTTTCTTCCACATTTTGAATTCAAAAAATGGATTTCAGGCCCAATTTAAAATAATACCTCAAAATTACCAAAACCTCAGTTCTTATATCTACCATTACAACCTCAGTTCTTATATCTACCATTACAACCTCAGTTCTTATATCTACCATTACAACCTCAGTTCTTATATCTACCATTACAACCTCAGTTCTTATATCTACCATTACAACCTCAGTTCTTATATCTACCATTACAACCTCAGTTCTTATATCTACCATTACAACCTCAGTTCTTATATCTACCATTACAACATCTGAAATAAAAAGATACAGCTGAATAGTACTGAAAATAAAATGTTGTGTGTGGCTGAGTGGTTAGAATATTAGTGTTATGACCATGAGAGTTAAGGTTCAAATCTCACTATAGTAAATTTGTCATGAAGGCGACTTCTTGAGTACAAGCAATAAGTTTTGGAAGCTGGCAATAAGAACATTAGGTTTAAATTTCTCAGTTCTCAATTCAAAATTAAAAAGTAGTCAATAGTCTGAAGGATTAAAATGTTAGTTCATAAATTTGCTGGCATAGGAATTGTGAGTTCAATCCTTGGGTTGGGTAGTACACACTCAGCTGAAAGTACTGTCAGTCAATATTTCAGATCTCTTACTTATTTTTCTTTTTTTAAGATCTAAAATATTGACTGGGTTTATACACACTAAAAAATATTTTTTACTGAACATGTATACATCTGGGACTTAAAAAAAATCATTTCACTCCAAGTAAGGCAATAAAGTCACTAGGATGCAAGGTGGGGAATCTACTGAGTGTTATAGAATATGAGAAAAACTACTATTAAGAAGAGAGGACAATAAAAGAAGAAGAATTAAAAAGACAAAAGATGATGATTGACATTGTGTTTAAATTTTTGAAGATCAAAGTTGACTGGAAAGTAAGAAGCTGGAAGAGACTTCCACAAGCGAGAAGTGCGAGAAGAAACTGTTAGCATAGAACTTACAGTTGCATCTAGTCATTTCAATACTGTACTTAAATTCATAAAGTCTTGGTACCCTAGTGGAAAGTTCATCAGAAAAATTATTATGAAAGTACTTATAGAAAAGGCATGGGGAATCTATGTTACAACAGTGGGAAACTGACTGAAGCCATTGGTTTATTAAGAAATCTCCATGGCATTTAAATCCTGAATTTCAGGTAGTATTTAATATAAATAAATATATATATTATTTTTAGTGAGTACATGTATTTGAGCTGACATGTTTTGTTTTTTGCTTTTTTTCAAACAGTGAAATTAATATCAAGAAATTCTGCTACAGAAAAATGTGTCTCCCAATAGGAATCAAACCTGTATCCCTCTGTTCCATCAGGGAAACCATTCCTATAGGTGAAGTGTGCAGTTACCAATTTGGCCACAGGAGACCATTATGATTAAGTAGGTAATTGGGCCTTACTTTATGAATGCATATCTCTAGTTGGGAATTCTTTGAATCTATATCAGCTAGCTTCATTTTGGTAGCTGAAACATAAACCCAGTCATCTAGGCTGGTTGATATTAAAAAAAAAAAACAGAGATGTCAACACAAATACATTTTCCCACTAAAAACAATGTTTATAATAATAAATAATGTCAGTTTAAAAGAATTCCTTAGAAAAAAAATCACTACAATGTAAATGCATTCCTAAGTAGATAATACTTGTTGGTAGTTATTGTGTTGGAATGTGTCATGAAAAAATAAATGATTTCGTCTCTTTCTCTCCTGCTGTTGTAGCGACGGACACAGTCTCCACTTCTGAGATTGAAAAACTACCCTCCTTCTCATTCCAGCCCTTTACATAGAGTTTGGTAACTCACCTATGCAAAACACCAACAAGCCAGCTACCAATCACAGTTCCTGCACCTGCCCACCTCCACTTGCTTTGGGGGTGTCAAGTTGACTGACCAACTCATTACAGTTATGAGTTTAGTACTGAGTCAATCATTGAAATCTATATGTCTTTTGTTTGATGTTTCATGAGAATGAATGAGTTAATATGATATCTACTTGCATGGACAGTTGAATGAAAACAATCTGCAAGAGTTCTGTTCAAAATTCCAAGAACATTACCAAATGCAAGAAGCATTGGAAAAAAAGGCCAAAAGGTACAACAGCTGAAATGTTGCAACTATGACGAATGTTAACAGAATGTGTAGGTCAGAAAAAAATGGCAAACCTTACCATACTGGTCAGACCCAAACTGAGTGGAAAATGCCATGGGCATAGAATCCTGGCAGATGATGGATTTTAATATAAGACTGAAAAAACATGTTGGGGGGGGAGTCAGCTCAGCTGCAGCAGTAGTAAACCAAAGGGCTCTGGTGCTTTCCTGTACAAAATTCCAGAAGAGGGACAAACCACCATGTGAAGATGATTGATAGCACATGAAAAATGAATGCATTTCTATGGGTGAACAATATCTTGTTTAACTTTGTCAATAAAATAAATCATATGGAAGGAAGAATCCAAAGGAACAAAGAAAATGAAAAATACTGCTTAAGAAACTAACATCTCCAAATAGATTGGAAATCAAATGAATGAAGCCAAATATCTTATGAGGAAAACACATCAGAAGCAATAAAAAAAATTATGAAGCTCCTCGACATAAGAATGGTGTTCTCATCATTAAACACAACTGGACGACAGCTCATAAGATTAAAAGACAAATGGCCAATGACTAGTAATGGCAATTTAATTTATAAAGTCAATTGCAAAGATTGTCCAGCAAATTATATTGGCATGACCTCTAGATCCTTAAAAGAAAGAATAGACGAACATCAGCATGTTTGTACTAAATAATAAAAAATGAAACCAACCAAAAATAACCTAGAGAAATCATCAGCAATTGCACTTGACGCCATCAAAGAAGGTCACAAAATAGACTTCGACCAACCTGAAATAAAATTGACCAACCAACACAAATTCAACCAAAGACGGGTAGCTGAACAAATGATAATAGCAAGTACTGAAAATATCTGTAATAGAATTGATGCTGCACAGCTTCACCTAGTATGGACGTCCCCACTTCAATAGAACATATGAAAAAAACTAGAAGGAATATTTTTTTTTCATCTACTCTGGTTTGGAAATGACATTTCTTTCTTTCTTTCTTTAAGCAATTCTCACACTTTCGGCTTAAGCATGTCTCACGAACTCAATTCGATTAAATTTTTTTTTTTTGTTAATTTGAATTTATAATGTATACAATATAGCTTAGTCACTGTTTCATTTATTTCTCAAGAGTGATCTAGGATTACAAAAGCTTTGTGAAATATATCTGTTTTAACAATAAATTATCCATTGGAATTACAAGTTTTTATTCTTTTTAAGCCAAATATCTTGTTTAACTTTGTCAATAAAATAAAGTGTATGGAAATGAATGCATTCCTATGATTAAAGAATTATTTATTTTTATAAAATTAATACCCATGATTTTTGTATCATCCATAAATTATTAAACACTTTCTACTTTTGTGACAAGTGAAATGACGTTGATCTGAATGATTCCTCTAATGATGAAAATATTACACCACAGACAACAGCCTTTGAGTCCAAGTCATCAGTTTGAAGATTGAAAGATATTTCAAGAGGCAAATCTGGCAAGGTACAAAGAGTTTCAATTTCTTGCTTACGGATATACCACAAATAAATTCCAACCTGCTTGTACCATTATCTACATAATTTTTCTGTAATACTCTTCATTTTTATATCCTTATAAAACAGGCACTGTGACCAAAAATAATCATCTTTTCAATTGTTTCTAATATTACTATAGATTAAGCCTTCCCAATTATAAATATATAAAAAAAATTATAATCTTTTATACAATATAGTGGCCCTGTTTGCTATGTAAATCTCTTTATGTAGCCAAAAAAATATGTGATTTCTTAAAATTAGAAAAAAAAATTAATTTTTTTTTTTTCATATTTGTAATCTGGAGAGCTTAAACAATGGTAATGTATGAAAGAGTTTTGTAAAATAAATACCATATTTTCTGGCTTGGAAGATGCACCTTAATATTTGAAAGAAATTTCTAAGAAAAATATAAGTCATTCTCATAGAACAACAGATTCAACATGCATCCCTCACATACTGGCACCATGTATTGCTTACATTAATCACTCATCCGATTTTGTTTGTATGGCAATGACATACTAGTCAAGAGTAGAAAGGCTCCTGTCACTTCTAGTAAACAGAGCATGTTTAAGCTTGTGGCTTGGCTCCAGGAAGGTTTATAGTCTTGGAAATACTTGTAATAGATGAGGTTATATCATATAGAAGGTTGAAGTAGATAGCTAATATTGTAGTGTAAGGATTCAACATACAAATCCATGTCCCTATTTGTCAAGCCAATTAAGTGACTGTCCAAGCTTACTTGAGCCTAGGAATTGCCTTACATTCGTCTTGGAAGATGCACACATATTTTTCAGGATATTTTTTTAGCAAAAAAAAAAAGAAGAAAAAAGTGTGTCTTGAAAGCCGGAAAATATGGTAATTAAATGCTATTTCACAACTGTTTGTAAATGAGGAGTACAAGTATATTTTCTTTGCGGAAGAGGGCTACTGTAAGGAGATCAATTTGCAATGAATTTACATAGCAAACTGGACCACCACTATTAACTTTTATAAAATTGTTTACTAAAAACAATTTTTGTTTTTATAGTCATGATCTCATTATTATTTCTAGTTGCATTGTCTTTTCTAAAACTTCACCCACATATAAACAAGACAGACTGCTTAAACATTTTAAATCATATGTTAACGCATTGACTCCCAAGCTATAATAAATACATGTATTTACAAGATTTCTTTTTGTCATTTTTTTTTTGAAAAAGAGTAAATATTTTAAATGTTTTATTAGACAAAAGTCCTATGTATTATAATGTTATAGTTATTAAAAAGTCTATTTAGACTCACGTAATCGCAATAGGAGGATCGTCTGGAACCTGAGAAATGCATTTATTCAGTCTTCTATAAATTGTATTAGAATAAAAAAACAAACTATCAAATTTACATATATAACTTAATCATATCATAGCCTTATTATGTCAGTAATGCTTGCATTAATTCTTGACCACTGACAATTCCTTTCAGTCTTGAGTTTCAATGACTTTCTTTCATAAATATTTATTTGGTATACATATTATAACCATAATTTGTCTCCAAGTAATACTTACATTGTTCATTTATGAATCAAGCTTATAATAGCCTTATTCTATCAGTAATGCTTGCCTTATTTTCTAACAACTGAAAATCCATTTTTCTTGATCTTCAATATATTTCTATTATAAATGTTTATCATAATTATACATATAAAAGCTTTATGCATATAATAGCCTTTTTTGACAGTTGACAATCTCTTTCTTTGATTTTTAATGAATTTCTATAGTACATGCTTTTATCATACACTATTTACATTATCCAGACTATTGTCCACATCTTTGTTGCCATATTTATTACAACATTTTGGTCGTTGTACACTCTGGCCTTCTTCAGGTGGTTGGAATGTCAAACTGAACCCTTTATTTAACTCACTGGGGTAGACTGTTCTAGTTCCATGTGCCATGTCTAATGGATGTCAGTTATCAATTATCTCCTGTTAATTCAAGGACACATGGCACAGTGGATAAAAGCATTAGTTAGATCCAGTGACAGGACCCAAAGAGTGTGAGTTCAATACCTGGTTAAGGTGGTGGAGAACTTGAAGAGGGGAATAAATATAGCGACAAAAATGAGGACAATAGTCCGAATAATGTAAATAGTGTACATAATACCTCATCTCAGAAATATAGACAGATACTGAAAGGCCGAAATGTTGTAATAAATATGGTGACAAAGATGAGGACAATAGTCCGAATAATGTAAATAGTGTACATAATACCTCATCTCAGAAATATAGACAGATGTTTTTATCATATAATTATGTAGAGCTTAACTTCTGCATGCCAGTGGATCAAAACCAATTACCATATTACTGAGAGTTAAATACATCCTCATTTGATAACAAATATTAAAACATTTCTATTGTATATTTTCATGTGCAAGTTATAAATTTTTGTGCAAGTTAAACACAATGCAGGCTCTAGACTAAAGTCTTACAATAATCATTTTTGATTGGTCAATATATTTCAAAGTCGTAACAATGCTTATGCACAAGTGTTTAAACCCAAAAGACCGCCAAAATCTTGAAACGTGTTCTCAAGCCTACCACATGGTTCACATTACTTATAAATACTTGGCAACATCTTCTCTTGATCTTTTTTCTGTTCTCACTCACAAGCAATGTAAGCTCTGTGGAGAATGTGTATTTTTCCCTTTGGGGAAAACTCCATAAAATGACATCACACACACATACGTACAAACATTCATGATAACAAAAATGCCATCACACCCACACGTTTTTTCACACAATTTTCACTGTTTGACTCTCTTACAAGTAACAGTTCATCTTACTAAAATTCTCCAAACTCACACACCTTTTAATACATTTTACTGTTTATCAACAAGAACATTTTCCCCACTCAAAATTCCAAGGACAAGTAAATTTCAGCATTTCAAACACAACCGAATTCCTCTTTTGTATAATTGTTGTTATGCACATATAAATTCTACTTGTCTTCTCTTGTTGAATGAATTTCTTCTTCTTGTTTCATATTTTGTGGTAATTTGTGTAATATAAATTAGTTAGGGCAATCCGGTGACACACACACACACACACACACACATATATATATATTTTAAGACATTTTTATGTTTATACATTCTTTTTATAGATACAAATATTTAAGTAAATGCTCTGTTTATAATAAACAGTATTAAACAACATTTACCAGCCTGAATGTACAAAAAATTTTCACAGAAAATATTTGTCCTCTGACAGGATTTGAACCTGCATCCTATACTTAAATATTTGTATCTATAAAAAGAATGTATAAACATAAAGATGTCTTAAAATAATTGTCGGACTTTGTCCATTTCATAATATATATATATATTTTTTTTCAGCTTTTGGAAGTAAAGTCTGATGATCCAGAACCCTGTTAAAGGGGTTATGGTGAAATAGCTTATTACATGGAATCTTAACGTGATCTGTCTTTTATTCAAACATATCTGCTCTGAATTTTACATTGAGCTCTCTGGATATCATCCTCCTCAGGTCTACCCATACGGATTACCTAAATTTGCATAAACTAAATATATATATATAATGTGTACTTGAATTCCTGATAATCTCTTTTCTTGATTTTCAATACATTTCTGTAATAAAAACTTTTATTTAGATTGGACAAAGTTTAGTAAACAACATGTTGGCTCCAAAGCAATAAAACTTACATTTTCCCAGGTGTCATATCAAAATCAGTTCTTTTGGGAGGAGTATAAAGTATTTTAGGTGTGACTTACACATTATGCAAAGATCATTTTATTTATTTATTTTTTTTTTTTAAGTATACAACCTCAAATTGAATAGTCTGAGACATCCGTATGACTTACTTTAGAATTTAATATTATATTTATATATTAGAATAAACCAATTTAAAAGTTAAGGGAAAATACAAAAACAAACCCGAGCCTATATAAAGGCTGAAAAATGAAACAGGAAGTTACCTATCAAAAACTAACTGCTCAATTCCTATAGTAGATTTCTTTCTTTCTATCATTCAATAAATTTCTTTAAATTTTGGCTAATAGCAGTTCCCCTTTGATCATAATTGTCTAATAATTGTGATTTGGTGTGGAACTAAAAGTTTTTATTATAGATCAGTGTCACTGAATGTATTTCTGGTTATTTCTCTCTCATGTATATATAAGTGGACAGTAAAGGCAATCTTCAGGTTAGAGGTGAGAGTCTGTTTCATATTTAAATGTAATCCTCATTGTGTTTAAGCATGAAACAGCCTGTTGCCTCTGGGTGTTGACTGCAATGTCCACTTTCATATTTACAAATGATCAATTTCTGATATTGTACACTTTAATCCATAAATATAGCATACCTTAAAACTATATTTTATCATATAATAAAATATAAATTATTCTAACAGCTATTGAATATTCAATACTCATTAGAATAATGTAAAATAACTGTTCCTGTTTAGAATAACACAATAAGCTGGAAATAACTGAACTTGCTACCCATAATGCCCCAAGGACTAGCATAAAAACAGACTTGCCATTCAGTGTTGATCCCTACATCTACACTTCTTATATTATACTCTATCCCAGATATTGATCACTTTTACCTTAGAAATATAAAAACCATATTCTATCATATATATATATATATATATATACACACCTTAAAAACCTCATATATATATCTAAACCTTAAAACCATATTCTATCATATATATATATATATATATATATATATATATATATATATATATACACACACACACACACATAGTTGGAAACATTTATTTAATAAGGATTTTATATGAATTCCTTTATATAAAAAAAATTATTTAATACATGTAATGAAACAATTTCAAATTAGATTATGTCACATAAGAACAAATTTAAAATTTGGTTAATGTTAAAAATTTACTTTTTTTTTTATATACCATATTTTAAATTAGGTACGATATCTGTTGATAAATTCAATTGATTTATCTGCCTCTAAAGAGCGGATTCATTTCTGCAAAGTTGGGAAATAAGTTTTTTTTGTACTTTTCATTTATTGATTCACTATCTTTCTATACATGTGTGTACCTATGTAGGTATTTTTGCTTTTGCTTTATTCTTCAAGCGTAGAATTATATATTTTTAATAAAGTTTTTGCTGATTTTAATTCTATTTAAGTCAAGAGTATATGAGAGTGGATCATTAGTTATTAGCTAAATCTAGATCTGAAATTTTCCCTGTATAATATAAAATCAACATTGAAAGAAATTTCAAACCAAGGACAAGGTTAATGAAAGAAGGCAGCTGATGATAATCCCCAAAGAGGATTTTGTAAACTGTTTTGAAAAGTTAAAGGGACACTGGTGTAAGTGGATTGGCAACAAAATTAAGACACAATTGCCCTAGGTAGACTATGTTTTGTTAATGTTAGATGGCTGGATCATTTTTGGATGAACCTTGTATTTTCTTAATTTTATTCATATCCACAACGTGTTAAAAGCAAACATAACTTTCCCTACCTATTTACATGCCTGTCTAACCAATTTTTACGGTAATTTTGTTAATATTTCCATGTTTATTTATATCTCCCTTAGTATTAATCTAAAAAAGGTCTAATTCATTGGTGTGAGGTTAAAACAGTGTAAGATAAAAATTCAGAATAAAAATATGTATAATATGACCTATAATATATTATAATAATAAAAATGTACACAAAAAGCCTTTGTACCAGAATATTGTCTGTGTCTTTGTTACAGAGATCAGTTTACTCATATAAAAAAAAAAAAAAAAACATGCAAAAAGGGCGTATATCAACTTACGCCTTCGAGAATCACGCCAATGAATTGTCCTTTTTATTGATATCAATAAAATAACATTTATGTATTATTGGGATGATCAATGAATAAAAAAAAAAAGAAACACTATTTACATTATTTGGACTATTGTCCTCATCTTTGTTGCCATTTTTATTACAATGTTTTGTTTCAGCCTTCTTCAGGTGGTTGGAATGTCAAACTGAATCCTTTATTTCGCTCACTGGGGTAGACTGATTTAGTTCCATGTGCCATGTTTAATGGAAGTCAGTTGTCAGTTATCTCCTGTTAATTCCCCTCTCCAAGTTCTCCACTGTCTTAACCAGGTACTGAACTCATACTCTTTGAGTCCTGACACTGGATCTAACTAATGCCTTTATCCACTGTGCCATGTGTACTTTTGTTTTTCAAGCTACCATTACAACATAATGATATTCACACTCTACAGGGACTAAGAGCCACTCGAGGTAGAGGGTTACATAAGGAAAAGGCTTTAGAAGGCACTGGAGACCCAATCCTAAACAGGAAACAAGGGATAAACCTCTACTCCTGTTTAAAAGACCAGGGAGGAGTGTGAACTGGACGATAGGTGAACCTATCTACTGAGAAAAGAAAGTCATTCAATAGTAAATAAATGTTCAAAGTTTTAGTCGGGGACATTAGAAATATAGAATTTAAGTAGGCTTTAGAAGGAACCAGAAACCCACGTGTGATAAACTCGTCTTGCAAACATATTTGCCATGTTGTGAGTTATAGTTAATGCCCTGTGGCCTTGTGCTAGACTTAGCTAAACTTAATAAATATTTTTTAAAAATCCCTGTCCACTAGAGAATTTTGAATAAATGCAAGTAAACAATGAAACCTTGACAGATGCAAAGCCACTTTACTGTTTGTCAATCAAATTGTTATTTCCATGGAAAGTGTTCAGAAGGGATCCATTTCTTAGCCCCACCAGTTTAGACATTTTCTGCCAGGACATGCTATGCTACTTCCACAAAGTTGAATTATCCTTATTTCCTTTGTAGTCTAACTGTAAGGAAAAAGTCCCACTCAACTTTTTTCCAAGAATATACTCCTGCATGGATGTTTCCTTGAACACTTTAATCTTGACCCCCTTCAAGTCAGGAGGTCAGTCATTATTATGACAATTGACTCTTATCTGCATAATACCCATTTCCTAACAAGTTCTCTTCCACTTCATTCGTCATCTCCATTTCAAATGCAACCTTCTACTTTGAGTGGCTCTTGAATATTATATCTAGTGATATTTAGTAAAAAAAAAAAAAAAAAAAAATCTATGCGTAAGCAACTGAGCCCCTGTTCCCGCTTGTAGATTATTAAAGTTAACTTCGGAAATAAAAGACCGGCTGCCAAGAAAAATGGTTCTTTGCCATTCTTTAATATATTTACTTTTATTTTTGATATTTGAAAATACAGTGCAATGAAACATGCACAGTGGATGCGCAGTGCTGCATGGAAGAAACTGAGTCTAGCGAGCTGCCATAATGATTTATATTGCCTTAAATAAAACTGGAATGCAGGCACATGTGCAGAAGAACAATATACAACTTGTCACAAGACACACGTGTTATGCAGCAGTGAACTCATTAAAATGATTAATGAAATAATATCAAACTTCAGGAAAAAAAAACTGTTATATATATTTAGAATTTATTACTTAAACATTATTTTAGTGGCTACCTATATTTGAGTGAATGCTCTGTTTATTTATTAGTGAGGCCCATCACGTTTATGTCAAAAACATTCCAAGGAAGCAAAATGAGATATAAATTAGTCAAGAAAGAAGCCTTGGCAATAATCACTGCAATGCATAAATGAGGTACCTTTTGTCATGATGATGCTTCAAGTTATATACAGTTGTCAGGTCAGTGTTGTTTATGTATGATAATCAAAGGTGTACAACAATAAAAAATGCCAAAATCAACAAATAAAGAATAGAGCTTGGTAGACTAAGTTTTGATATCAAATATCGACTGGGGAAGAGTAACATTATTGTGGATGCTTTTAGCCATATCTAGTGTGCGTCTGTAAATTCTTAAGTTCTTGAAGATTTATATAAGGAATTATGCCATCCAGAGTATCAAGACTCTTGCATTTTGTAAGATCAAGAAATCTGCAATTTTCTACTAAAGACGTTAAAAAAAAATATGTGTATCATGTAGAGTTTGTACTGAGTTAAAATCTCAGTTCTATCGACCTCCCAAAAGTACACTGACAAAAAGCTACTGGACCGATGGAACATATCAGTATTGATTTTAAGGGGCCTCCCCCAACAGCTACTCATAATCCATACTTGTTAGCGATTGTCAATGAATATTCTCAGTATCCATTTGTATTTCCATGCCCAAATATGCACACTTCGACAGTTATTAACTGCCTAGAAACTTTGTTTAGTATGTGTGGAATGATGAGATACATTCACACAGATAGAGGTCGTTCTCTCACTTCGCGAGAATTGAAGGAATATTTACTGATTAAAAGTATTGCAATGAGTTATTCTATGCCATATCACCCACCAGGTAACATTCAGGTAGAGCGATACATTGGTGTTATATGGAAAACTATTCACATGACTCTTAGGTAACTAATGGAAAAACACTGGGAATGAGTTTTGTCACAATCTCTTCATTCTATTTGATCTCTCCTGTGCAGAGCTAATAACTGAAGAATTGTTCCATGAGCAATTCTTCAAGTTTCAAAGGCATACTTCTCATGGGAGCTCACTTCCATCTTGTTTAATAAGACCAGGACCAGTACTTTTAAGACATTTTGTCCATACTAGCAAGAGCGACCTCTTAGTAGATAAAGTTGAACTGATTGATAGCAATCTGACTTTTGCCAACATCAAGTATCCTGATGGGAGACAATCAACTGTATCTGTCCAAGATTTGGCTTCCTGTCCTGATCAGTCAGAACCCTCCCCACTTTGGCAAACTTTACAAATCTCAAACAATTTCTCCACACAAGAAAGTAGTAGTCCTACACCTGTTCCATCATCACCTACTCTAGGTGAGTTATCGACTGAAAGTGAAAGTTTTCAAACAGAAAACCAATATCCAGGATTTATGACAGCTAATATGGACCAACCTCAGAGATGAAACTGTATATCAAAACCTGCCCCCCCTATGGGTGTGATAAAATTCAATGGAAAATTTTCTGTCATCAGTTTAAATAAAAATAAAACAGAAAAGTGAAAACAAAATCGAAAATCTTAACTTTTCATTACTATTATTATGACATGAAAAAAACAACAATTCTCTAAACTAAATAGATTTTGTGTTTTTCCTTTTAGTAAATTATATATATATATATGATAATTAAAAAATGTCCTTATTTTCTAGGAAGGAACTATTTAAATATCACATAAGTTAGCGTTCTCCACTCTTCTCTATAAATAGTCACTTGGTCAGTGATTCCAGAGTTTGTACTTGACAAGTAGTTGAGTGAGGCTTGGATTCACTTCAAGTCTCTCTTCAGTTACCAAAACTTACGACAGTATTTTGATTTTTAGTCAAATGCTATCAGCTTAACAAAATATACAGAACATATATTTAGATGCTTTTAATTTTATCAGCTTATTTGGAAATTTAATTCTCAATTACCTTTATTTTTTTGAAAACAAAGACTAAAAGCAAAAATATCCCAGACTCTCAGGTATCAGGCCACTGCTCTAAGTAGTAAGTGCTTAATTGTAAAGAAAATACACACACAAATTTTCTGTTTGTAGCTATACTTTAATTTAAAATAAGAGACATGAACAAACAATGGTAACATCTGGTCTATTTCCGAGATAACATGACATGCAAGATCTCTAAGAACGTATTGAGAGGATCTGACAGTTTTTTCTTTCTTTCTTTGTGAATTACAATCATATATTAATATGCTTTCTATAATTACCTACCTACTTATGTAAAGTATAACATCTATACACTTTCAAAACAATTAGGCTTCTAAATCATGACTTACCTTACCTATTATTAATCCATCAATAATTAAATCAACATGGCAAATGATATCATTAGGTGATTCAAAGCTAACACAATAACTAGTATTTAGACACCAACAATTTCATGTTCTTTTTCCCACAAATACATTAATGTAAGTGTAAGCGTTCTGAAAGCAAAGGAAGTATTTGTCGCAGATTACTTCCACAACACAAAGAAAAATCACTGTAAGTACAGACTCAAATATCAGGGGGAGAAAGAAATGCTGAAAACTCGATTTGCCGGTACTATCTCGAATCACAATGCGTGTAACCAGTCAGGAAAATAACTCACTCTCTAACAAACGCTGAAGCCAAAAATGCCCGAATTTTCCACCCGTATCACCACTGAATTCGGGGATTAGTTTTATATCGAACGGTCTTTCCACCATCTTGCTAGAGACAAAGTAAATGCCAAAATAGCTAGGGTGTGTCAAGACAACCCCGTACGTGGTAAATGGTGCATTGACGGATGTGAATTTAACGTCTGGGTCGACACGAGCTCCCTTGCAACAGGAGTGTCTCTTGAAGTAGGTGACACTGTTGTGGAAGATGCGTGTTGGTTGCGTCCCGAGAAGGATACGCAACATATCAACCTGTCAGAATTAGATGCCGTTATCAGGGGAGTCACCGCAGCCCTTCAATGGAATGCAAAGGTGTTGCATTTATTCACGGATTCTCGATTATTTAACCCTGATTGACTGTGGCCCAACCCGGTTCACTATTTGGTGACGTCTGCATCAACAGGATTCCACAAGCGTCATTGACCACTTGGGGTCATTGTTCTTTGAACGTGGACCTCCGACGGAACTCCTAACTGAATAGAAAAATACAAAGGCAGAAGAAAATATTTGATGATTTTGTTTACATTCCAAGATCTATTCCAACAACTAAATGCCTCTTTTGTGTTACTAATGTTACCACAATATTTCAGTTGATTTTTTTTTTAATCATTTCACCCCAAGCAAGGTGATAATGCCACTAGGATGCAGAGTTTACAAGGAATGAAAAAGCTTTAGTGAGGAAAGGACAATAAAGAGTTCAGCAAGACAGAAGATGGTGATTAATGTTACCTTTACATTTTTGAAGATTGCCAGTGTCAGGGAAGTGAGAAATGAGAGAAAAAAAAATTATTAGAATAGAAGTGGTGATTGCATCTAATCTAGTTCAACAGTAAAATAGTGAGACCTAGTTGCCAATCTAGTAGCGCATTTAGCTTCATGTAGTTGAGACACTAGTGGGTGGGGGGAAGCTCATCAGAACAGTTGCCATGAAATTATTTTTAAAAAAGACAGGGAAGTCATGTCATGTTGGTAAAAAAGTGACTAATGTTGAGATGCCAGGAATGAATAGATTACATTACAGACCCTTCTTTGAATTTTATCAAGAATCTCAAACAGGAGTTTTTATTCTACAATCTTTTTTCTGGTGTATAATCCACAAAGATAAGGGTTGCTTTCATTTTTTTTTATCTTATTAGAGAAAATGGTCATTAATAAACCAATGAGATTAGTTCCATTCAAAATACAATAGTGTTGTCTGTATATATTGTATTGATATAATGAACCAAAATCTTTCTTAATTGTTCCTGCACTCAAAGAATCTGAAGATTCAACAATCTTTGAGATCTACTAACTCAAATAATATAGTAACACTGCAAACATTATGACATTATTTGGATTAATCAAACATTATTTTTGCAAGGTCTTCTAATTTTGTTTTCAAAGGGAAAAGTAATTGTTTTATAAATAACATATTACTAGATTTCTCTAGTTTTGGTTGGCAACCAGTCTAAGAGAAGAATACATCTGAATTTAAATTCTTCAATGCATTGCAGCTATACCCACTCATGAAAATCAACCCTGAAAAATAAAAAGGATTTGGAGTCCCTAAGGAAATTTATAGTTGTATTCGCCAACATCCTGGCTACTCTTGGAATCACATTGGAATCCTTGCCTGAATTTCAGTGACATCAAGAGGGAAGATTTACTGCATGGGTAACAGACTATCCTCTATATTCACCTTGCCAGAGCATAACTCACTCATAACTCAGAGATAATATTCACCATCTAGAGCATAACTCCATAGCTTTTGCATACTGACAGATACTTAAGAGATAAATATAGGAAGATAATGTTGAAGATTCTCTTCTCATTATGGCCTCTGACTATGGCCAAAGTAAAACTTTCTTTTGTTGTGGCCTCCGATGCTTGGGAGACTAAATTAAATCTGACAGGACAAAGATGAGGAAACACTATTTATTTGGGTGAACCAACCCAGAGAGAAGAGACAGAAGTAAAGGGGTACAGCCACCTAGGAGTAAGATCCATAAATCCATAGATTTTCTTATTCTTTTTCAATATCTTTTTATACTTTAAAAATAAGGAGTCCTTTCCTTCTCATTTGACACAAAGAATAAATAAAGGATTTTTCTTTTGTACAATATGTTTGCTTTATTGTTCTTGTGGGTGAATGAGTTGCAGTGACAGTTTCACAATGTGTATTTTCAGACATGGCCATATTTCTCAGGTCTACCCGTACCCCAAGAATTTGCCTTCTGAAGACTCAACATCATTAAGTTAGGCAGATCAAACAATGTGGCAATGTAATAAACATTACAACTTTCATGAATAAATGAACGTTATTTTTTTCTTTAAAGTCTTTATATTTCATTTTGAGATGGGAAAATAATTGATTTTACAAAAATTAATACCAAATTGGAAATTTAAAGGTAAGATAGAAACTTTAAATGACTGAGAACACAGGTTTAATAATTTTGACCCCAGCTTCATCCAGAAGATGAAGGAGAGAGAAGAGGTTTTTGATTTGGAAAAAAATGCTGCACTATTTCTGCCTGACACAGACTTCAAACTCATGACTTCATTCGTTGCTTTCAGGCATTGTATTTTCTTTTCAGGCTGCTGTATCCGTGTGAATGACCAGGCTGCTGGGGAATGGGTATTTTTCTGTTTGTTTTTTTTTAAATCGAGATGGCATCTCTAAACAGGTTGCCAACCAAGACTAAAGAGCTTCTATCTGTCCATTAATTGAGGATTTGTGACAATGTACAAGCATGACCATCAAGGGCTTTTAAATGTTTTATTTACCCAATTTCACTCACAAGTCTTGTGTCAACTTGTGATATAGTTTTCAGGCACTTCCCAATTTTGGGATTGTCTCTCTGGGATGACATTATCCAGAAGTCACTCCTTCCACTTATCTACTATGTTGAGATTCAAGCCCAAATTCTATGGTCAGAATTCTCTAGCCATTTAACTACTCATCCATATATTTGAGTTGGAAGGTTTGACTTTCATTAAACAAGTGCGTATGAAGAGAATTAGGCAAAATAGACTGAGATTTAACAAATAAGAAAGAGAACAAGGAGAGAAATATGTAATGAAAACAATCCACAAAATGTCATCCAAAATACTGTATAAGGTTAATTAGATAAAGTTGTCTTCAAGTTGATTAAAGCTAATCTATAAATATCACAGGCTGGAGCAGGTAAAGACAGTGAAAGTGATTTTTTTAGCAGGTGCAGTGGGGAGTTTACACCTCATCAGGCATGTGTGCAGTATTGAATTTCCCTTGATGCTGGTGGTCGAACTGGAATAGCTTTGTCTCTTAGTAATTCAATTTGTAATCACTGAAGCATAACACTTGTGAAACACAAAACCTCTTTATGTGTAAATAGTATCCAATGACTTAGAGTGTCCTAGATTGACAAGCACTTTTTTTTGGAACAAAGCTAAAAAAATGTGTAAAGGTATCTCTCTAGGAAAAATACAAATGCTAACAATTTCTTTCTGTCAGAATCAGTTCAGAGAATATGCAGTCTATATTACATCAGAACTGTATTCTAAAACAATTTTACCTTCTGGGGTCACCTTACCAGAACATCACCTCAATCAGAAAAGAAAATGACCAAGAACTGTATATATAGTATTCCATGCAGTTGTAGCAGAAAATATAAAGTAAGTTTTGAAAGACATCAAAAAGCTGCATCCATAGCCTGTCAGTTATGTGCCATGCGTGATACATGCTTAGGCAATCATGTATCTTTCAATACATGACTGACGAGGCAGATTTTCCCCCACAGTAGGTTGCCATTTGTTTCTGCAGTAAACTAGTTGCAAATCCAAGGCTATAGAAGCAGGTCTATCCTGCTATTTACCCTTAGCTGGGGGGAGAAGAAGAGGATTCATACTTTTCCCAACTGTATTAGCATGTAAATGAATGTAATGGATTCAACTGGAATTTGAACTCGGCTCTCCGATTCCTCAACCCGAGCCGCTATCCATTACTTCACCGTGATGGTTGATCTTATATAGAGGGAAAAGGTGACATCACAAATCTCTGTGGAATAATGTGAGACTGATAGATGGAGAACAACATCAAAGAATACAGAGATTGAAAGAATTGGTGCCCATGCTAAGCTTTCAATAAACCTAGAATAGAATTGAACCCCAGATGAAAGCTTTTGATTTGAAAAGAACAAACATTAGGTTTAAAGCTCCAAAATGACAGCAATGTGAGTGGCCAAGTGAATATAAGTGTTGGTTAAATACATCTGCTTGAATTTCTGGCAAGAGGAGTTATCATTATTTACTGTATTTAAGATCGGATTAATGTCCTTGTCTTTGTTGTTATCACAAATTTTTGAGCATTGCGCTTTCTTCATGTCAATCAGTGTAGCCTTCAAGTAATTTCAAATTGAACCCTTTATTCAATCTGGGGTGGGTAGATTGTTCTAGTTCTACTATCCATGCCTGTAGATATCTCATCTAGTTCTTATTTTCAGCATTGCTCATTCTGTTTTCACCAACTTTAAGTCCGAGTCTGTACTTCTTGGTGCAGAAATTCCCTAGCCTAGAGGATTATAGACCTCATTCATGAATTTAGTGGCATAGCAATTGAGAGTTCAGTCCCTGTGCCAAGTAGAACAGATTCAGCCTCAACGGAAACAGGGAACACAATAATTGGGCAGTAGCAAAAAGAGAACAAGATGGGATATCCCTAGACATGGACATCAGAACAAGAACAATCTACCCCTATAGATGCAATAAAGGATTAAGTTCAAAATTCCCTGAAGATAACTGTGATCAGGTTACCTGAAGAAGGCTGAAGGTCACAACTGCTGAAACATTGTGATTATAACAACAAAGATGAGGATATTTATTAAACTGTAAATAATTTAGTTACCTGTCAGTCATGAGTTCAATCCCAGGATAAGGTAGTAAAATCCACATACAGCATTACAAGAACAAATTGACTTTGAAGAATTAACTAGAACCATGAGAACAGTCAATCCCTGTGGATTGAATAAAGGGTTTGGCCTGAAATACCCAGAATGTTAATATACAAAAGATATTTGAAGCCTGGAGGGTACAATAAGCAAGACACTGTAATCACAATAACCAAGACGGAGTTAATCTTGTCAATTAAATATTGAGGTTAGAGGTTAAACATTTCATTTAGTATATCTCTTAAATATAGGCGAGAGAAAGTTTTAACTCTACCCTATCAACATAAGACAAATACTAGTAGATAACACCAAAATACTTTACAGCACCCAATGCAAGGAAAGGCTCAGAATTCTGGAAGCTAGTATTATACAAATTTAAAAATATAGATTTTATACCTATTTTAACAGTAACCCTCTACCCTGAGTAGCTCTTTCCTTTTTGTGAGTGTGTTTTAAAGCCCCATTTATTAAAAGCTTGCCATTATTGGTAAGAATTAAAAAAAATAGTGGCGGTGATAGTGATGGAGATAGCTGTGAAGGACCATCATACTCCTGAAGAGTTGTGAACATAAAAACAGGTGAAGCCTTAAGTAACACCCTTTTAGTCTCTGAAATAATGAGATGATGTTAATTTTGAGCCCTGAGGTGTGTCCATTACCCAGATGTTTGTCTTTTTTTGTTTGTCTGTTTTGTTTTACGGCATATCAACATCTCAATGGGTTATTTAATGCTGACAAGATTTTTATTGCTGGTAATGATTTTATTCAAAAATGTATTGCTGGTACTGATGTATGTGTGACTCATTCAGTGTAAGGATCAAGAAAAAAAGGAAGGACAAATTTTTTTTTTTTTACCTTCAGGTGAATGATTAACATGAACGGAAATGGAACATGATTCTTGAGTGTGTTTTCATATGTGTACATGTATGTGTATATGTCTCAGTGAGAGAAACAAATTGTTACTTACCACTTCAAGCCAAGCACACCCCCATGTTTCTGACAAGATAGAAATTGTGTTTGTATTTGCTTCCTTTTTTATGGAAGTTATCTGGGAGTGGGCTATAAATTGCTAAGGAGAGTTGTAGTGTGCAGATGGAAAAAACTGCAGTTAATGGAAGGTACACAAGGTGATAGCCAATCAGTATTGGATGGGTCACTGCGGAGAGAGGGTATGATGTTGAAAGACCCGAAACCCCTAATGAACCTCAGCAAGAAGTATCACTGATGATGTGTACCAAAGCATCAAATAGATGTATTTTACGAAATTGCTGGTAATATTTTTTCCTTCAAAAAAGTATTGCTGGTAATATATATTTTTTTTTCAAAAATGGTAATATTTTTCCTTCAAAAAATTTATTGCTGTTATTAACCCCAGTTTGGGGGTTAACTATTTGCTCATGTTGGGATCCTAACAGGTGCTACCACTCCAGGTCAGGATGGACCTGGGAACACCAGTAATTAAGAGGTGGTTCCACACTCCTCAAAACCTCTTGCTATTGGATCTAGTTTATCGTCTTACCCAGGACTCCTTACTCAAATGACTATTTGGGCACCTCGAGGCAGTGTAATGGTTAGTAAGCTTGTCTCGCTAGAACAATTACAACTGAGTAGTGAGTTTGATCCTCACTGGGTGCCCCATACCTTTGGCCTTGTGCTACATCTAAGCTACGCTTGGAAAATCACTACTCAAATGACTATTTCCAACTTGAAATGACTCACTTAAACAGTCTTTAATCAGTTCAGATGACTATTTCTATTTGTAATCCCTCGACATACATTAGTGATTTAAAAAAAATGAAACAACATATCTTAAAGAATGAAAATTGTTTGGAAAAGACCTTAGAAAAAACTAAACATTTTATATGTAAATCAGTACACATTTACAATGCAAGTCAATAATGAATTATTCAAATGTACTTGGCCAGAGATCAATGGTTGACGGTTTTCTCTTACATCCAGAATTGATGGGCTTGCTTGGATATTTAAATTTTGATGGGTTTTTTTTCTAACCTACCCAATGTTATTCCAGAATCCCCATTTATTTTGCCTTTCACTTTTTCCAACCCACTCTCCATATTTTTGTTCCCAAAGTTTGATCTTAATTATTTGCACTGTACTTGTGGTCTTGTGCCAGACTGGATTCAATAAATATTAGTAATGTATTTTTCAAGTTTATATTCTTATCTGCTTCTGTTGTGTTTCTTATTTCATTATTGAAGTTCTTTATTGTTATTGTCTAAGTATCAATTTTATAAAAAGAGAATTATCATCATTCAAATCATCAAAGATACCAACAAGATTAATTTTTCAAGTGAGTTCCAAGGGAGATAATATATGATTATATTTCTCACACACACACAAAAAAATGTCTTTCAATCCTCTGCACCTTAAAATGCTTCTCTGGTACAATGAGTCAGGTGGAATCCAACAAAAAATCATAAGTGGAAATAATTGAAATTTAAAAAATCAACAACAAAAATTAAGCTTACCTGAACATATTGCTGTGTTTCAGACAATAATATGCAAGAACTTCTTCAGATGGCCAAATACCTGCAAAACAAAATAATATAACCTTATTATACATAATTATACATGTATATGTGCATACAAATGCATGTACACATATATTAGAGAGAATTGCTAAAAAATTATTGATGACTGCTTCTCAAAATCCAATCAAATTTTGTAATCCCTTCTTGGCTGGGCCACTTGTGTGTGTGTGTGTGTGTGTGTGTGTAATTTTTTTTTAATAACTTTACAGTGTACAATGACCAACTACTACTACTAGTTTCATGCATTTTCAATCAATCATCAGGTAGTCAGCAACTGTCTTTTGTGAAAATGAATGGGCATTTTATATCCCATTGGCTGGTTCAAGATGGTAGCTCATGTGTACATAACATGCACACATCAGCTAAACTCCCCAAGGTTTGAAATGCTGAAGATTCACCGTTACTTGGAGAAAAAAAAAAAAAAAATATATATATATATATATATATATATATTTATCTACATACAACATGTGAAAGCATGTGTGATACCTTGCCCTAGTCAGCTGCCAACCAGGGGAGGTAACACAGTTTCAGTGGCTAAGGTGGCACTGTCTCCCCTGGCGCCACCAGCAGCTTTTGCTACTAGACAGAATATTGTTTTTATAGACGTGTCAGTCTATTGAGATTTCTTTTTACAACTGCAACTGAAATTTTCAGCATTGTGTTAAAATGCACAACGCGCTCCTAATGATCATTATTAATGACATAGAATGGAAGGTAAACAAAATTTCTTTCATGTTAGAAGCAGCATTGTGAGCATAGTTTTATTTAATTTTATTTGGGATTTTGACCAGATCCAACTTGATGCCTGTTGAGCTGTGGTCTGAGATGATGTGAAGTATATATATATATATATATATATATATATAAAGTCAAAAATAAATTTTTTTTTTTACCATTGTGTTTCATCCTCTGATGGACTGTATCTAGGTAAATATAAGGATTTTATTTTGCAATATATATTTATAAACTGAAGTCAAAATATCATTAGGTTTTCAAAATTTTAAATTTAAGAATGTTCAAAAATATTCTTAAAGCTGTGAAAGTCAAAGTAAACTATGGAGGATGCTAAGTGATGTAATTCAATGCTTAATAAATGAAAGTGAGTAAATGTTGTTGTTAAATATTTAATTTTCTATTGTGTTCATATATATTTATTTACTGAAGAAGAAATATATATATATAGAACACTAATATCTTCATTATTTCATCCACAATGCCAAGAGAAAGACTTACAAAATCTACAACTACAAAAACAATAAGGACATTAATAACAAAAGCAATGACAATAAACTTGATAAAAACAGACATATAATAATATTACCTACTTAACATCTATGATCCAAAACAATTTATCTTAACACCATCAAATTAATTCCAACTACATCCAAAACTATTATGGGATAGGATTAGAACCAAAAATATGTATAACAATAATCATTCTTAAGTAGGTATATATAAAATAAACTCTCATAATTGTTCCTTACAATATATTGTGAAAACTTGCAAAGATTAATAATAAAAATAAATGTATCTATGAATGCAATCCACAATTTATGAAAGGCATTGCTTATACATAGATAGAAGTTGAGGTTGAACTTATTTCTAAGGAATGCCACACTAACTTACTTAAATGGAAATTTCTTGAGAGTGCCATTATCGAATCTTTCAGTATTTAGTATTTACTTCTCCACACTGAATTTTTATGATGGATTCAGGGTGAGGTGCTATCACCGTTTTCAGTCTAATTCTAAAGGTTCTGTTTTGGAAAGGTTTATCTTGATTACTATTTCTTCGGAAATTTGGTAAAGGATATTGTTTTTCTGTTCAAGATCATTCTTATCTCAATTATAATTACTTCTAGCACCAGAAGAGCATGGCCTCATCATCATTACATTGGCCTCGTTGCCTTCTATTAATAGACTTCTTTGGGATGCTCTATGGAAATCAGTAGGTTTGTTTTGAGTCCTTTTTCTAAGAACACTTGCTAAAGGATGTTGATTTTCTGTTCAAGATCATTCTTATCCCAACTATAAATACTTATGTTGTTGGTATACCCCCACCCACATCATTAGTACATTGGCTTCAGCAGGCAAACCAGAATTGCTGTTCTCTATTAGTTGAGTCATTTTGGATAATTATATACAATGTTTTATTTGATCAGTGCCCATCACAAAAGAAAACATTGTTGTTTTTAAAAACAATGTATACTGATTGTGAGAGACAAGAGAAGCACTTTGAAGGGGATTAAAATGTAAAGCTAATTTTTCACTAATATGAAATGGTTTTGACTGAACCACTGAACACCTAGTCTTTTATATACTGTGGCCCTTCAGAATGTGGGTGATCATGGCTCTCTACAACCTCCTATCCAATACATTTCTGAGTAATGTTTGTCTTTTTACTATCTCTCCCACTCCTCAATTCTGCTATCCATTCACATAAGATCATCAGATAAGTGGCCTGCTGTTTCTCTCACTGTCTTTTGTCTTTGAGGTGCCCTATGAGTTTCAAATTCTCTAAGCCCTGCATCCTCATTATGTATCCCAGAAATTTTGACTCTTTCTGATTCTAAATATAAATGTTCATTTAATTTCTATTCCCCTTAAAACTTCCTCATTGCTTACATGCTCCATCCATGGTATTCTCAGTATCCTTCAGTAGGATCACATTTCTGTTACCTCCACTTGTCTCTTCAACCTTGAGGAAATTGTCCAGCATTTACTGCCATATAGGAGGATTGATATTACACGGCAGTCAGCACTTTTTCCTTTGTTTCTAACAAAATTTTCCTGTTTCTTAATACTTTGCTTATTTTCTGAAAGGCATTTTTCTCTATTCTGATGTAGGAAAATGAGATATTATGTGGCAGTTCGGCACTCTTTTCTTTGTTTCTAATGAAATTTATATATTCAACACCAAAATTCAGTCATTTTATTTCTTTTCGGACATAAAATTAAATATGACTTCAAACAAAACCAAATCTAAAATTAACACTTCCACTGTTTGATTGTTATATATAGCTGAACTGCCCTGCTTTGAAAACAAATCAATATAAAGAAACTGATGTTAATATTCTCATGTGTGCCACCATTTAGGGTTTGATGGGATATTCTTCAGGAGAGACTAAGTTAAATGACACCACTAACTTCTTCTTCTACTATGTACCATGTCCCTTCATAATGTAGGCGATCATAACTCTCCACAAATTCCTGTCCTTTGTAGCTCTTAATAAATTTTGTTTGTTTTGTTATCTCTCTTAAATATCTCTTTGTTGTGGCCTGTTTAGGGTCCAGAAAAGAAAGACACGGAAGACGAAAGTAGGTTGAACAAGTTTATTGAAATAACAGATATATACAAAGTAAGAGTGTTATTAGTCAGCAGATAGAAGTGTCCATCTGAATGATCAGGTCAACACTGCGTCTTGGCAATTCAACAACTGCCTTAGGAAGTCTTGCAGTTAGTATTTATGAGAGAAGGAAGAGTTCATTTTACAGTAGGATGGTTTACCATGACACTCTTTTGCTCTGCCATCCATTTATTCAAGCTCATTATTAAGTAGCTTTTACTTTGACCCTCTTGCCTTCAATCTGTCATGTGAGTATCAAATTTTCCAAGTCCTCTTTCCTCAAAATGTGTGCTACAAATTTCAACTCTTTCTTCCTGATGTTAAGTATGAGTTTCCTTCTAGTTTCCATTTTCTCTAAAACATTGCTCACATGATCGGTCCATGGTATTGTCAGCATCCATCTGTAGAACCACATTTCTGCTGCTTCAAGTCTCTTCTTCATCTGTGAGGAGCTTGTCCAGCATTCACTGCCATATACATCACAAAACGGGTTGTATTTTATGTTACTGTATGTCTGTATGACCAAGCAGTTAGAACGTTCACATTCTGACCCTGAGACCCAGGTTCGAATCTCACTATGGTCGATTTCTCACGAAAGAGAGCTCAATCCCAGTGTGTAGCACCTTTGGAAAATGAAATGGGTTACTTAGTGAGAAAAAATCCAAGAAAAAAAAACATTATTAAGGAGAGAGCACAATAAAAGAACAAGAATTAAGAAACAGAAAAGGACAATTAATATTGCAGTTACATTTTTGAAGATTTTATGTCTTCTTAATTCCTGTTCTTTTATTGTTACCATTCATTAATGTTTCTTTTTCTTATACTGTTTTGCACTCAGTAATCCCCTATTATCATAGAAATTATGGTTACATCTAGAAATTTCAGCAGTAAAATTGAGACCTAACTGCCAATCTAGTACTGCATTTAAAGTCAAGCTACCAAAGAGGAAAGTTCACCAGAACAATTACTATGAAAATATTTATAGAAAAAGCACAAGGAAGCTACATTACTAAGTTCAATATCTTAACCACTAAGCTACCCGCAGGTGCTTCACAATAGAAAAAAATTTAAATTCTTTTCTCAATGGAGCCTAAAATTTACTTTGAAATTCTTCTATGCCAGCTTCATTCATAAAGGGATTATCTGTGCCTTTTATGCTTAAGATTATCAAGTGAGAATTAAACTATCAGATTAAGAAGCCAATCTCATATTTGCCTTATCTAATCTTCTTAGAAAAGATTCATAATAAAAGCAACTTTTGTTTGTCTTGCAGATCTATTTACAAATGCATGGCAAGTGCTCTATTAATCTGACCTTGTGCCAAACCTGCTAAGTTACTTAGCTGACAAATATAATACTATAACGACTTATCTATTATTGAATTGTAATTTTGTCTTACACTAAAGTTCTTCCAACACAAGGCTCAAGAGCCTCTCAAGGTAGAGGCTTTGTGTTAAAATAGTCGTGATGAATGAGTGTATGATATGAATCAAGTGAAGCTTATGAGGAAAAGAAGGATAAATAATGATTGACCCATGGCTTAGAGAGATTAAGATTGTAGTGTTCAGGGAAAGATCCATGTAGAAGTCAGTTTCTCAAAGTAGCAGTTCTTTGGGAGTGGGGGGGAGGCGGCTGAGCAGAACATCTTCTTACATTTAGAATACAGATGACAGGGATTCAACTCCATGGAAATAGTATGGTATGTCCTAGCAATAAAAGTCTAAACTAATGTAACTAAAGAATGGAGGTCATGTGAACATTTACCATATAGACAGTTGACACGCTTGTAATATCGCATTTGTAGGAAAGAGGTTGCAGAGTGGAAAATGGGCCCCCACCATCCCTGAAAAAACTGCATGAACAATTTTGAACCCATCCAGACCCGAAAGTGAAGATTGTAATATTTAACATTAACTAATATTTGTATATTGTTATTCAGTAACTGATGATAAAAAAGTCTCTAAATGATACTTGCTTAAAAGACATCAAAGGTGGCATTTAAGCTCAATAGCAAGTCATTTCCTATTTATAGAACTTATTTTATAATTACTTGAAAATAAATAAATAAAAAGAATTAGTCTGTAATAATCCAAACTCCAATTAGCCTCAAAATTTAAAGTTAGCTTTACTTTTATTTCAACTAATCCCTAATCAGCAGAAGTTCAATGTTAAATAATTTTTTGAACATACATGCATACATTTTATATTACAATTATTTGTAAATAAACAAATAAAAAGAAACTACTCTGTAATTAGCCAAAATCCAATCCCATTTTGAATTTAAATCAGTAGAAGCCTGACAACAGTGTTTATTCTTACATCTACAATGTCTCTTTATTTGTGCTCTCTCTCTCTCTCTCTATATATATATATATATATATATATATATATATATATATAGTCAATGACAAAATTATTTGTACACCCATCAATTTTGAATATTTTTATCTATTTATCAGAATCTAATACCCATATGCTGCCAGGTTTTTTATATGTTAATAAGCACAAAAAAAAAAGAATGTAAAACTCAATTTTCAGAACAATAGGTTAAATACAACAAATTTTACAGGCAAAATATGCAAAATAGGAAAAGACAAAATTATTTGTACAATAGAAAATATTCTTTTAAATTGATTAAATTGTGTAAGTATAAGTAATTTACATAATTATTTTATCAGTGAAGCTATGTAGATTATTTATTCAGTAGAATATTTATGATAATTTCAGTAAAGAACATCACGTGGTGCATAGAGTGTCACCATTGTTAATCTTATGTTAACAACAAAATGGGGAAGACAAAGGAGATTAGAATTGACTTAAGACAGAGAATTATTAACTTCCACAAGTCGTGAAAGAGTTACATCACTATTTCAAACTGGTTAGCTATCCCTAGATCTATGGTACAGTCTGTTATAAAGAAGTTTAAACAGTTTGGCATGACAGAGAATTTGCCTGGGTGTGGAAGAAAACCCAAATTGTCACTAAGAACTGAACAAAAACTGTGTTGCAAAGTTAATATAAACCCAAGAGTTGTTTTGAAAGACATCGCCAAAAGTTTGGATATGATGGGAATCAGTGTAAGTACTAGCACAATATAACATTGTTTAAATAGAAATAGGTTGTATGGAAAATGACCACGATGAACCCCTCTACACAGATCATTTTACTTTGTTCCTTGATTATTTTTGCCAAAATGTTCTTCGACAAAGAAACTTGCTTTTGGAAACAAGTACTATAAAGTGATGAAACAAAAATTGAGCTTTTTGAACATAATGGTGTACAAAAGATTTGTTGCAAGAAACGTGAGGCTTTGCTCCCAAAGAACACGGTGGCAATATTAAAATATGGAGGTGGCTCCATGATGTTGTTTTAGCTCAAGGGGGACTGAACAATTAATTGCAATAAGAAGAATAATGAAATCTGTAGGCTATATCAAAATTCTGGATGAAAATCTGCAACTATTCGTGCAAAATCTTCATCTAGGTTGGCAATTTACTTTCCAGTAAGATAATGATCCCAAACATATGTCTAAATCAGTGACTACATGGCTTCAGAAAAAAATTACAGTTCTGCCATGGCCTTGAATGAGTCCCGACTTGAATCCTAGTGAAAATCTATGGCAAGAATTGAAAGTTTGAATAAATCGTCAATCACCAAAAAACATTCAGGATTTAAAACATGTAACCATTGAGGAATGGAAGAAAATCCCAGAAAAGACTTGTTGAAATCTCATCAAAAACTTTAGAAAACGACTGCAGCAAATTATGAAGATGAGAGGCCATGCTATTGACTATTGTGAAAATTGTTCAATTTTTTTCTATTTTTCATACTGTACAAATAATTTTGTCTTTTTCTATTTGAATAATTCTCTTGTCAAATTTGTTGTATTTAACCTATTGTTCTGAAAATTGAGTTTTATATTCCTTATTAGCATATAAAAAAAACCTGGCATCATACAGACATTAGATTGCTGGAAAATTGATGGATGTATGAATAATTTTGTCATTGACCATATATATATATATATATATTAAACAAAATAAACATAATACCCTATGCTGATTGCACAACTTGGAGTTTCATGCCATTTGTAATATTCCAGTGCAATTTATTTATATATATATATATATATATATCATAAAAAATATAGTTTTAAGATATGTTATATTTATGGGTAAAATTGCTCAATATCAAGAGTATATATATATATATATATATATATATATATATGAAAGTAGACACTGAGGTCAACATCCAGCAGTGACAGTCAGTTTCATACTTAAACACAATCTTCAGACTTGAAGATTGTTTTTAAGTATAAAATAGACTGTTGCCATTGGTTGTTGACCCCAATGTCCTCTTTATATACGTATATCTGTTACTCTAAACATTATTATTTTATACCCATATTCAAGTAGATGCCCTTGTTTTTTTGTTGTTGTTGTTGTTGTTTAAACGGTGTGAATTATGTCTACCAGCCTGTTCATTTGTGAAACTTAATAAAGAAAATGTGCTCTCCAGCAAGGTTTGAACCTGCACACCCTTTGATCCAGCAAGCTTTAGACCAGTACTCAAATATTGTTTTGTGTAGCAGGAAATACATAAAGGTGCTACCAAAATCTTCTTGAATGGTGACCATTAAAAAAATATAAGAATAACATTTTTAAAAGTGACATTTTATACAAGTAATACAGTGAATCTCATGAAAACGAACATCAAAAGTTTTTACTAAATTTGGTTTATATATTAAAAAATTCTTTTAGTACCTTAAGGCATATTGCTTTAAAGCATGGTACCCATAAAAAAAAAAAAAATAATCACAGGATTTTTTCTATTTATCTCAGATCAGGTTATCTATACACTTTGTCTATGATGAAAATGTTACACCCCAGCTCTCTGCCAAGGATCAAAGTGTAGTCTCTGTGTGACATATGAAAAATGTTATGCACAAATGGATACACATTATGTTATATATATGCAGATATAGTCATTTATTTAGAGAATGCATGACCATATTACTATATATTTATGACGTCACACCTTTTTACACAGACAATCTGCCAAAGTTCTATTTTTCTTCTCAAGAGTGTCAGTTGCCAATGTTCTGCTTCACAAGTGCCACTTCCCATTGCTTTGGGCAGCAAACGTCTAAGCAAGTGCGTGCGCGTGTACGTGCCATCTTTTCTATTCTTAAATGCTGTTGACTCTTCGGTTTCTATTTTTATCTCTTCAAGTATTGTTCTTCAAACGCTTATTAACATCAATGTCTGAGAAATATGCTATGGCTCATAGAGTAAAAATGCTGGGCCTTTTTGTCCAGAGCTTAAGTACACATAAAAAAGACATTTTGTCAAAGGTGAAAAAAAAACAAAAACAAAACATTAATTAGTCATTAATTAGGACAACCTTATAACCTTGTGTTTGGAGAAAGGTAATTTTATTTTTAATTTTATTAAGCATGTTTTGAGTACATTTAAGCATTTACAAGAACAGGTATGTGAGAAGAAGATTAAACCCTGCTTTACAATGGAGCTTCACAGTCTTACAATTGTTAAATTTCAAATACAAATAGGTAATTCAATATTATTCAACACTAAATAGATTCATTTCAACATAATAACCAGCAACAACCTACTAAGCCTTTGTCAACAAACTCACAAATACATTAGTCTGACTGTCATAAAGTAAGTCTGTCCACACATTTCACATTGCACTAAGAACATTGCACTCAAGGACACATGGCACAGTGGATAACGGCGTTAGTTAGATCCAGTGACAGGACTCAAAGAGTGTGAGTTCAATATGTGGTTAAGGTGGTGGAGAACTTTCAGAGGGGAATTAACAGGAGATAACTAATAACTGACATCCATTAAACGTGGCACATAGAACTAGAACAGTCTACACCAGTGAGCGAAATAAAGGGCTCAGTTCAACATTCCAACCACCTGAAGAAGGCCGAAGCATACAATGGCTGAAACATTGTAATAAATATGGCAACAAAGATGAGGACAATAGTCCAAATAATGTAAATAGTGTGCACTAAGAACACTTAATTATTTTATTAAACAAACTTCACTGAAGGAAAATTGAACATTTTATTGTCTTATTTTTTTTTTCCAGAAATATACAATATGTTATTATAACTGACATTCTGCTTCTAGTTTTTGTCCAGAAAATAACCTTTTAGATTTTTCATTTACAAGCTGTTATTGTTGTTAAACACTTGGAATCCTGACTCTCAAAGAGTAACTAAAACTTAGATAGACGAATCACAACACCATTTTCTGGGTCCAATAATTTATTCATATCAAATTTAAATGATATACATGAAAGGATTTTGCTGCAAGTTCTCAGGATCTTTTATTCATTTTTTCTTAGGCTCAAGCCATTTTTCTTGTTTCTAAGGAGAATTTGAATTTGAATTAACCAATCTTTTTTAAGCCCTTTCAGTTTTCATAAGCCATTATCAAATAATTTTTAATGGGTTAATAGGATTGTATTTGTAAGTAAATATAATGTTTCTTTGGTGGTGTTTGTTTGTCATGTCTTAAGGTTTTGTGGGTGTCACCAAATAAATAATATAAATAACTAGACACATAAACCTATCAATTCAATCACAACTACAGTTGAAAAAATTTATCTAAACTTAATATAAAAAAGTATTTCTAAAAAATAAAAGACTTAATACAAAACAAGCTAAGACCTGTTAACAACCTAAGGCCTTAAGCTGGAATTTACACTATAAACTGTAATAAATATCACAAAAAATATACAGGTAAGACTTTTAGGAATTTAAATCAAAGAATATATGAACACAAAAGGCATCTTTTATAAAACAACACACTCAATGCATAATTGTACATCGTAATGAATCTGACCACAAATTTAACTTATTCTGAGTTTGCTGAAATTTCTAACAGTCATTAAAATTATACCTTTTAAGCATGAAGTAAGGCTGAAATTTAATTTTACTAAGCATGACCAAACTCAATTAAAATTTCCTGCTGCCAAAAAGGAAACACACAGGGTATTGCTCATATAAATATACCCTGAGAATTTTAACAACATTGGTTGGTTAATACCGATTATAGTATTTACATTTGGATTATTGTCTTCACATTCAGCATGAGGACAATAGTCCACATATAAATAATGATAACTCCTCATCCCAGACATTCAGACAGAAATTATCAATTTTATTGTGAAAACAAATGATAAAATTTGACAGCATAATTGCGATTACAACTAATGTGGTTATATGGTAATTGTAATATTAGGTGTTTCCCTATAAGGAAACATTTAGCATTTATCAACCAGACAGTACTGCTTTCAGGTGAAATTTATAAAATTTTTCTCTTCAAACAATTTTTCAGGAAAATAGGTTTCCAAATTCAGTACGTATTTTTTCCAGTCATATACTCTGAATGAGGTTCCTTGTTTTCGAGATTTCTTGGAACTCAAGTTCAGCCCAGTCCTCAAGTGGAACTCATATATCTGATCCATCACTGAACATACTGGAAAAAAAAATAGTCAGTTCCTTGTACTACTTCAGAAACTATCTGACCCCCTTTTGCAATGATTTATCTTTAGAAGATAAAACCAAAAATGGTGTATTGTTGCCATTTTCGGGCTGGAGCTATCTAATCCTCACTTTCCAGCCTTGACAGACTTCAAGGTCACTTATGTAACTTTGTGGGAAGAAGGGCTTATTTTTCACCCTGCAACCCATCTCCAACAGATGCAACATTGCAAGCCTGGTTCTATTTCCATGGCAAATGATCAGATGAGCTTCATTTTTAGTGCTACTTGTTTCAGATCTTTTATAGTTAAGACTTGCCATGCTACATCCACAGGGCTGTATCAACCTCATTTGCTCCATATTTCATTATTAAGAAGAAAGTTCAACTCAATTTTTCCTCCAAGAATTAATAATTTTGTGCAACAGATGTCCACGTGGATGCTTTCTTAAATATTACAATCTTAATCTCTTCAAGTCTAAGGACAATCATTATCTATTATCCATATCTTCATAATCTTTGCCTCCTTTTAAGTTCATATCACACCCCTTATTCAGTAACCCTCTACTATGAGTGGCTCTTGAGCCTTGTAATGAGGGGAAAAAATTTTTAAAAAACATTCTCAAAAGTAAATTCAGTTTTACTTGAAGAATCTTTTTGATAAAATTACAAGAAAAATACTTACAGACATTTCCAGTGTTGTTGAAACCAAAAATGCTGTCAAAGGAAACTTCTTTTGGTAACAATCTGTAAATAGACAAAAAATAACTCCCTTTAAAAATATTAGAACATATTCATGTCATTATAGAAACATCAAGAGAAAAAACATAGTTATATATATATATATATATATATATATATATATATATACACTGTGCCAAATTATTATCGAGATGACTTTTTTTCTAATATTTCAAAAACGGCCCATCTTTTCAATAAATTCTTACACTTTTCTAATAATTTGGCATGCTCAAATCACCGTGCTGATAACAAATATGGCGCCAGTTTGTTTACATTGTGGAGATCAGTATGAAAATTTCAGTGATTGCACAGGTCAGTGTTGCCAACATTGTGTGAAAATTGTGTGTGAATTGATTGGACGGTTTTTGAAATATTAGAAAAAAAGTTATCTTGATAATAATTTGGCACGCAGTGTATACTGGGTATAACACCAAAATTGCCCAAATCATATAGCAGCATAATTGTCCATCCCACAAAAGGTTTAATATTTAAAAAGGCACTAAACTAATAGAGTTTCTTTTTTCCCAAGTTTTTAGATAAGGTGTTTAACCATCTTGATACCATTTGTCATAAGAATCAATGACAAACCCTTTGAGTTATTCAGCTAAAAAGAGAACAGGATAAAATCATTTTGTGTCAGCCTCACTATCTTCTCAACTGAGCAATGGTGAGAGGAAAAAGATTATTCAGGCTTTCAGTAATGGTACCAACATTCATACTCTGGCTTCTATAAAACTTAGAGCTAAAGAGATCAATTAGAAAAGATCCAACTTAATCCATAAGAAGTTTGGCATGTGAGAGAGGAGTTTCAGCTATGACAGTCCAAAGAGCAGTGAAAAAAAACTTGAAAATTGTTATACTGGAACATACCTATTCTATTGTTAATAGACTCTCCCACCTATAATAAGTCGGAGTAGTAGCAGTTGCCAGTCGCTCAGCGAGTTGGTCAGTCAGTCAATGTCAGACGACCGTTAGTCGGATATTAAAGTATCAGCCACCACAACTAGATTGCTGCGTCATTACCTATCATATCAAGTTCCTAATGTTTTGTACGTCGAACCTTTTTAGGACCGACTTAGTGAAATACAAGCCTCCACTGTGAAACTACTCTATAACAACTTGGCGACAAGGGATTCGAACTCACACGGAGGAAGAAAAACTTTTCGTACTCTACAACAAAAATGTAATCGTACGTGAAGCCTGTGAGGCACCTTGTTACTCCAGGACAGAAAGTTAAAAGGTTAGAGAGGGTGAAGATCATTTTGAATAAATTGGAAAATGATCCTGATATAATGTGTGATATATATATATATATATATATATATATATATATATATATATATATATATATATATATATATTTGAACTTTATTTCAATCCTTCAAGTGCTTCTGATCCTTAGCTATGATTAATTAATGATGAACATGTCGTTTTCATTTATGATTGACTTCATCGTGATACTTCTGTTAAGCTTAGAGTAATTATACATTCTTATTGCTCAAAATAGAGTCCAATAAAAACCTTGGAGAATTCCAGTAAGATATCTTTAATCATTTCTAAGATACAATATTTCAGAGCTTAATCTAACAATTGGACAATTTTGGTGTTACACACAGTGTGTGTGTGTGTGTGTGTATATATATATATATATATATATTAGTGAACGCCCATGTTTGAAATAGATGTCATATTTTTTTAAAAAAGTGTGAATTGCCTTTTACACTATTTATATTCTGACTATTTTCTCCATAAGAACTAGATGATATCTCTAGACATTTACCATAGACTAAATAAAGGGTTCAATTCCTTCTAAGTTACCCAGATCGATATACATAGCCAAAGAGCACAATGGCCAAAGATAAGGACAATAATCTGAATATAAATGTAAATAATAACTCATTATCCAAGAAATTTAGACAAAAAAAAGTGCAAATTACATCTACCGGCCTGTGCAATCAAAAAAAAACTTGATAAAGAAAATGTGCTGTCTGGTAGACATAATTCACATTTTAGAAAAAAAAATTTAAATGGAATATCCATTTCAAACACAGATATCCACTAAAAATAACATTTGAAGTAATAAAAACTTAGGATTAAAAATAAATCCATTAATTCATTATATATATATATATATATATATATATATATATAGGTTTAAGGTGTGCTATATTTATGGAATAAAGTGCTCAATATCAGGGATAGAGCATCCATAAATGTAAAAGTGAACATTGAAATCAACAGTCAGGGGCAACAGAGTGTTTCATACTAGACACAACCATGATTGCATATAGCATGAAACAGTCTGTCATCTCTGAGTGTTGACTTCAATGTTCACTTTTATATATAACAGACACAAATATGATATATACACAAGCAACTTTCTCAGGCTGGCCAAGAAGTTCTAACAAAAATTTGGGAAATGGATTGAACTGAAAAATTTTCAGCACCCCCTTGTGTATAAAGTCACTGTGGAAAAATGGTTGATACATGCTCATTACTGGTGATTGTAAAATAAATTTGAAGCCCCTTCCTGAATTTTGGGGAGTGGGTCATACCAAGAATATTTCATCATCCTTTCACATATCCCCATACATATCAGTGTAGCTTTAGAGTTAATTGGAATACAATTAAAATGATTTTTGTCTTAAGATAAATAGGAATAGATAGGTTTGCCTATTGTCCGGTTCACACTCCTTCCCCATCTTCAGGAGTAGAAGTTTATAACTTGTTTCCTGTTTAGGATGTGGGTTTCCAGTTCCTTCTCCTAAAGTCTTCTCATTTGCTTTTATTCAAGTAACCACTTGCATATTAATGGCATCACTGTCTTGTTTGAGGTGAAATGATTAAAAAAAAAATTGACAGATTTAAGAAAAATGCTGTGACAAAAACAAAGGGCCATATGAGTTCTTCATTGACCTGACAAGTGTTCAATATCAAAAGCTGATTTGGTCTCGATAAAATCTCAGGCAGGTTTGGTTGCCCACCAATGTTTCACATCAGTTTTATCCAACTCCTTGAGATATAAATTGGTCAAGTGTCAAGTTGTGAACAGCAGCAACTCGTCTAGATCATTTCTCATTGAAAAAGGGCCATAAAGCAAAGTTGCGTGCTGGCTGGAATACAAATGACAACCTGTTCAATCAGGTAGCTATTGGCAACAAAAAGACATCAATGCAAAACTACTTCTGTTTGTTGATGATGCAGTTCTAGATGCTCATTCCGAAAATGTCCCTCAACAGATAACATTCTACTTCGCAAAGGCCACATGAGTCTGACTTTGAAGCTGACCCAAGGAAAATTATCATCGTCCATCAAAATGTTTCTTGTGACAAGCTGTCTTCTTTCATCAATTCAATAAATCTGGAAGCAGTCTAGAACTTCATTTATTTTGGTTATGTCTAATCCACTGAAATCAAAGTCATACAAAGACATAAACAATAGACTTGTTAAGGCAAATAAAGTCTTTACTTGACTGTAGAAAAAAAAAAACATTTGGAGCAACAAGAAACTGAGGAAAGACACAAAATTAAATGTCTTGAAATCCATTGTGCATATCATAGAGGTAAAATTAATATTCAGTTTATTCACAGTCTTTGAGCAGAAAAGATAAAATTACTTTCAGAAAAGAAAATATCATTTACTAGCGATATAACCTGTCTTCAAACACATGTTTTATTACTCAGAATTTTTGTCGTTCAATTGGAGCAGTTTAAGTTTAAAGTCGGCCCACCCAAAAATCAATATTAGTAACAATAATTGGGTGCAACTGAGGCATATCCTCAAAGGGGGGAGGGTAACAATTTAAATGAGGGGTCGGCCCTGAAAGTGCCGTTTTTGTGTTCTCAATCTTACAAGGAAGGTACCTTTTCCATAGACTTTCATAATAATAATATATGGTCATTTTTACTTATCATATAATTTTTTTATAATTCTAATAATCTTTTGCATGAAATTTCAACTCTCTAAATTGATTGTATGCTGTTTTTTTACAGACATTGAATTTTGCCTTTGATTTTTGTGCAAAGTGTAAAAAAATTAGTTTTTTTTAATTTTCACCTTCAAGGTTGTAATTTTGAGAATTTGGAATCAAAACCGGCACTGAAGAATTATCTATCAAACAAAAAAAAATTTCATTGAAATCAGATGAAAACTGTGGAAATGCATAAACAACATCTAATCACACACACACACACTTTAAGAATTATAGATATATAGAAGATGGATGTAAAGGACATGGAATCCAGGTATTTTAAATACAACAAAAACTAGGCAGAGTTTGGTATACTTCTCAAATAAAAATATAAAAGAATTTAGGATTAGTTACTAAATTTATGGGATGAGGAGTTATCATTATTTACATTCAGACTAAAGTCCACTTTTTTTTTTTACCATATACCCCTCTGGCCTTCTACAAGGGGTCTGTTAAACCAGGTAACCTTTAAAAAATTTCAAACTGAACCCGTTATTTAATTTATGGGGATGGATATTTCTCTCATTCTCCTGACCATGTTTAGGGATATCTCATCTTGTTCTTAGTTATTGCTCACTCTATTTTTCTTAGTCTGGTTCATGTATTTGGTAATTTAGTAATTGTGAGTTCAATCCCTGGGCTAGGTAGTATAGACTTAGACTCAGTGGAAACAAGTCAAGGAATAACTGAGCAATACTAAAGAGGTAATTGTGTGTTCAATCCCTGGGCCCGGTTGTGCAGATTTAGACTCAGTGAGAGTGAGCAATAATTAAGCAGTACTAAATAAGAACTAGACAAGATAGCCCTGGACGTGAATTATCTTTACTTGTAGATTAAATAAAGGGTTCAGTTCGATTACCCAGATTTTTGCACTTCTTGCCTGTGGAACTTCCTGCAAATTTCTTGCTTCACAGAAACCTATAATCTTAAAAAATTTGAATACAATGCCAATCACATTTTTCTGTCTTCCTGAACCCTGCTTATTATCCCCACTAAAGTCTTCTCATTCTCTTCCACTTACATGATGTTAAATGTCCTTTCTGCTTCCATTTTTTCTAAAACATTGTTGTTGGTCTCATGTTCAGTCCATGGTATTCTCAGCATTCTTCAGTAGAACCACATTTCTGTTGCTTCAAGTCTCTTCTCCATTCTCAGCCATATTGGAGGACTGATAATAGTTGAGTACTCTTTTCTTTACTTTTAATAATGGCCAACAATGCTTTATTTAATAATAAAATCCTATATTACTACAACTCATATTAATTGAAATAAAGCAAGTAAAACTAACATTAATCTGAATAATGGTCTATCTCATAAAACAAATATGGCAGATGTTTTCATATTTTCATTAAATATTTACAAATTCAGGCACTTTACTTACATTTAGTCATATTAAAAAGTGGAAATTTTGAATATACTTGGGAGAGAGAATAAAGAATTCAAGAAGAATTCTGAAATTAACAAGTAATTTTTGCAATAAGAAATGCACCATATGCATTTATCAGAGAAGCTACCCAATGGCAAAGTATTGGAGCATGCTCAAGAAAGTCTTCAGTCAAGTAAGAAAATAAGTGACGATTTACCAGTGCATTCCAACTATTTTCACTTGTTTTCATTTAGTGGATAGGCAATTTACAGCCAACCTTTACCTTTGTGCTTTCTGTGACATCATTAAGTACAGGGAAGGATTTTCTTAATAAGAAAGTTTGAAATAAAAAGAAAAAAAAATCAAACTGTTAAGTAGGAGTGACTATCTTCAAGAAAAAGGAATGACATTTGATGAAATTCTAAGAATCTTAATATATACACATGGATTTTTATATATATATATATATATATATATATATATATTCTGTATGTATGTATGTACAGGGTGCGATGGATAAATTCTCATCTAAATTATGCAAAAATGAAAATTTCACTGACATCTCATTTTAACAGATATATTTACAAAAATTACACAAAAATATCTTCAAATACCAAACAGTAAATTTATTCAATAAAATGGCCATTGACTTCATCCATAGCCTCCAGACAACTTCCAAATCTTCTGGACAGTCTCCTTGTTTAAGTTGATGAATGCTGCCATAATCCTTGCCTTCAAGTTCATCTTTGGTGTTACGAGGAGTTTTGTTGGTCTCTCGCCCAACTGCACCCCACACATAATAATTAAGGGGGTTGCAGTCTGGGGAGTTAGGTGGCCAGATGTAAGGGGTGATGTGGTTGCAGAAATTGTCTTACAGCCATGACTGGGTTCTCCTGCTTGTATGGCATGGTGCAAAGACCTGTTTCCAGACATAGGGTCTTCCAGCAGTCACTCTCTTCACCCAGGGCAGCACTATCTCCTCAAGGCACTTGATGTAGGCCTCCATGTTGAATCTGAGGCCCTGTGGGAAGATGAATGGAGGCATAACATCGCCATCACTCCAAGCACTATGATGTTGACTGGATATATTTTCCAAGTCTTTCCAAATTTTCTGCACTGCCCTCAGATTAACACCCACTCTGTGAAATGTTTGTATTGGAGCTTCTAACATGAATGCCAAGCAGTACAGCGTGCTGTTTCTAAATTTCTGGCAGAGTGAAATGCGTCATGGTGCTCTTTTTCTCACAAACGGTGCCCAACTGACCCTACTTTACTGTGTAGTCAATAAAATCCAAAACAATATGTATGCGCAAAATTAGAAAAATAAAATGGTGTCAATTACCCATCGCACAAATTGTAACAAAAAAACACTATACGTTGCCTACAAGAAATTCTTGTAGAAGTAACAATAGAAAATAAAGAGTTAGGACTCTTAATAACAGTTTTGGTAACATGTCCAGTCAAGAAAATAAATAAAATAAAATTAAGAAAAATAAAGTAAAATGGAATAGGACCCTTATATAGGAACATATAAATATGGAAATAAACATGTAAAAATGTACAGTAAGATACAATAAAATAATATAGAATAGAATAAAAAATATGCTATAAAATAAGGCATAATAACTTACTAGTAATAATAATAAAAATAAAAATGTTGACATAAAACCAAATTCAAATTTTCACAATATAGGTTTAACTTAAGTAGCTACCATATTTTTATAATATTCACTTCCCTCTAACTCTTCAAATGTCGACAGTAAAACTAATTATAATCTCAATATTTTATTTTCCCCCCACTCTTTAACATCTTTACACTATATTTATAAACTTTCCCCTACTTTAATATCTCCCCAACTATCTTTCCATTAATCCTTTACATCCTTTTATCGATATATTTTAAATTTATTTTTAGACCCCTTTTTATATCTATTTTAAATTAATATTTCATTCTTCATACAACCCCAAATTAATGTCATAAGGTCAATATTTGGGTTTAATTTTATAAAACTTCTTCCCTTTAAGACAAATACCTTCCACCCTCCTCTGACCCCTGCCTCATGCCTTTCGTCTGACTGAAACATTGAAATGGATAAATTCTGTATTAGTTTTTCGACAGGTTGATTTTTTTTAGCTTTCACAGTTAAATTCTACTTCCTGTCCCACCCACTCCATCTGTATAGACACAAACTCAGTCCACACAGGGTTGATAAGACAGATGACTGATATCTTCATCTGCCAAAATACCGCTATTCCTCATATGAGGTAATTTTGGATTTTATTGTTTATTAATTTATATATATATATATATATATATATATATATATATATATATGTGTAATTATTTATTTGAAAATTATAACATAAATATGTTATAAAATCATTACAAAAATAGCCATTTTGTTTCAACACTACTGGTGTCTTATCAAGTGATGGTGTTGAATGTAGAATAAAGGAAAATCCAGTCATAGAAGCAAAGGTGTGTCTAGGGCAAGATAGTCTAAGAGTGGCCATTCCTCTTGAAGCTGGGAGGAATTTGAACTTAGCTAACCAATTTCTCTTTCAGAATCATTATCCCTTACATTACCTGCACATCACCCCTCATCAATTTTCAATTTCAACAAAAATGAAATGGTGCTTGAAGGAGAAGCAGTCTATAGAGAGATAGATGCTGCAATATGGCATAAAGCAACCAAGTAATCATATTCAGAAATAGAAAAATTGGATTCCACCTTAAATTTGTGAGCATTAAAGCAATACACTTGAATGAAATATACATGCAGCCATGCGACACAAACCTCCACAGAATGGTAAATTGAGAAACCATTATCTCATTTGACAATTCTCAGAATGGAATCTGCAGGAAAAAAAAAAATATGAACATCTATACTTCCTAATTCTTCACCAGCCTTATGGCATTGTCATCTGTCTAAAGTTTTACAGACAGACATAAAAACAAAAGTTCCTGAGTGCAAAAAAAGATGCTTCGGCTGAACAAGATGGTTGTTTGATGTTAGCATGTGCCAAACACATTTTTCCTCCTGATCAACAGCCAATTGTCACAGTATAAATCAAGATTTAGTATTTTTTTTGCTTTTTTGGAAGTGGGCCACACTGGTAGATTTTTTGACTTCTGGCCCAAAATCTGCAAGTCAGACTATTGAGATGACATAATCACACATACATACATATATATATGTATATATATATATATATATATATATATATATATGAAAGGTATATTTGGGCAGAAAGTATACATCCAAACAAGTTTGATAAAAAAGAATTGACAAGATCTGTCTGTTTAATTTTTTTATCGTACATTTCTAACTTTCAGAAAAGATGTTGAATATTCTATTCGAAGTTATGGATAAACATCTTAATGAATACCAAAAAGCAGACAAACGAGTCAAAACTACCACACTGACAGCACAACAGTTCTTGATAATGACTGGAAAGTTAAAAATACTTGAACAAAAATAAGAACTATAAACTCTGGACAGTTTATCCACAACTTTGAATATAATACTCAACATTTTATCCGAAAGTTGGAAAAGTATAATAAAAAATTAAACAGACAGACCTTGTCAGTTCTATTTAGTCAAACTTATATATATATATATATATATGTGTGTGTGGACACTGAAGTCAACACTAAGCAGCAACAGTCTGTTTCATGCTTGAATACAATCTTCAGGTCATTTATTTACATACGCTCTATTACTGATATTGATCACTTTTACTCATAAATATAGCATACATTAAAACTATATTTTAAGACATTTTTATGTTTATACATCCTTTTTATAGATGGTATTTATCAATTCACCCACAGGAATTGAATGTGGCACAAAGCCTTTTTAATGTGGGTATGTCCGAGCCCGTAGGCCCAGCCAAAAATAAAACCCATCTAAACCCGTCCAAGCAGGCTAGTTCCGTCAACCTCCCCCAACGAAACCCCACCCTTCGGCGGAGCTTCGTCAGGGTTCCTCTCTGCAAGCAGAGAGTTTGACAGACACCCGGCTCGGCAGCTCACAAAGCGCAGATACTACACTTTGATCCTAGCCACCGGGCCGAGCGGGTATTCTTTTTAGAGATGGTATTTATCAATTCACCCACAGGAATTGAATGTGGCACAAGGCCTTTTTTAATGTGGGTATGTCCGAGCCCGTAGGCCCAGCCAAAAATAAAACCCATCTAAACCCGTCCAAGCGGGCTAGTTCCGTCAACCTCCCCCAACGAAACCCCACCCTTCGGCGGAGCTTCGTCCGGGTTCCTCTCTGCAAGCAGAGAGTTCGACAGACACTCGACCTGGCAGCTCACAAAGCGCAGATACTACACTAAATGCTCTGTTTATAATAAACAGTATTAAACAACATTTACCGGTCTGAATGTCCGAGAAATTTTCACAGAAAATATTCGTCCTCCGTAAGACAGTAAATTCTACCTTGCTAACCGAACGCGCCTCTGTGGCCAAATCGGTTAAAGGCATGTCAAGCTAAATGACGGTTCCATATAGGAAACAGGTTTGAATCCTGTCGGAGGACAAATATTTCACATAAGGCTAAATTTTGTCTCCCCTTACCTTACATCAGTAGAACCAAACAGCCTGCATTGTCATACAATCATTTTACTCTCAGCCTTATATATATATATATATATATATATATATATATATATATATATATATCCGGTATTGCGATGATTATATATTTTTAAAAAACAATTATAATTATTATATATATATATATATATATATATATATATATATATATATAATAATTATAATGAAAAATGTGTTTGGCACATGCTAACATCAATATATATATATATATATAATAATTATAATTGTTTTTTAAAAATATATAATCATCGCAATACCGGAATTCCTATGTTTCAACACAGAAACTACAATCCAAATTAAATTCAAAAAATGAAACTTAAAATACAAAGTTCCATTCATTATCAAACAATGCTAAGAAGCAATGCTAAGAAACATGGGAATTCTGGTGTTGCAAGGATTATATATTAAAAAAAAACAATTATAATCTTATGCTCTACTGTTGTATTGAGCACTGTTTTTTAAAAATAAAAATAAATGCTATGAACTCTGAATTATAAATCTCATTGTTCTTTCCTATTACATACACACACACATATATATATATAACACTAACAAATGGTTTTTATAACATAAACAATTAATTTGCATAACAATTTTCAAAAGCATATTCTAATATTTCATCAGTCTTAATTATTTTAATGCAAATTTTTATACTTTCTCTATATAAAAAATGTTTCTGTCAATCATGTTTGTATAGAAAGAATTTATATCAGCCTTGTCAAAATTCATATATTGGCAGAAAAATATCTGTGTTTACACTTAAAGAAAACACAAAATAAACAGCATTGGTGTCTAAGAATATGGTTTTTTTTAATAATTAATATTAAATATGAATTTCTTTTTGGCACTACTTAAATAGACAGGTCCACTTGGAATAAAAAAATAGTGAAACATTTTTTAAAAAATAATTTTTGAAGATTAGGCTTCTTTAAACCTTCATTAAACCATCACACTTGTCAGAATCAAAAATATTGCTATCAATTTAGAAGTTGGGGTCCTGTTCATAATATCCATACAGTGTAAAATTAATCGCTCTCTCTCTATATATATATATATATATATATATATATATATATATATATATATATATATATATATATATTTGTATTATAATATTAGACAACAAAAATAGCATTTCATCTACTTCCAAGATACATGATGCCATATAAAGATGCGTAGATAAAAAGTTCTCAGTATAACCAGCTTCACAAATAATTTTTTGGGAAGGGTTTCTTTGTCAGGCCAATAACTTTTCACTATCTATACTTAATTAAATCCAAATTCGTACTCAGAATTTTCTTAACATCCCAGATTTTTTTTAGATATATACATAGAACATTTAAATGTAAATATATTAACAGTCTGTAAATGGTATATTTATGTTTAAAGTAAATAGTATTTTGGGGGGCAAATCAGTTCAAGGAATATTTGGGAAGATGACCAAATAAATATAAAAAATTCAGTTTACTTCTGATATGTTTAGAAATCTTTAAAACATTTTCTCCTGCATATTGAGCTTGTCTTCCATTGTAGAAACCAGCAGTCATCACCCAATGTCCGTGGCTTGAACTGGCCATGATGTCTTGTGGAACTTTTCATCAAGATCCTTATTTATGGTACCCAAATCCATTGAAAATAAGAAAAAAACAAACAGGAGAAATTGCAAGCAGCTCATTTCATGGAACATCTCACATCACATTCTTTGATACAATTTTAGCGTGTTCCTTAAAACAATATAGCTGTATGCAGTCCAAGAAAGATCTAAGAGTAATGCCAATGAATTCCATTCTGCCACATCAAGCTCCTCTATAGAAACAATCATTTTGTACATTTTGTTTTTAAATATCTACAGTTTGTTGATAGAATATAAAAAAAAATACATAAAAATGCCTGCAGAAAGTGATTGTGTCATTGTGAGAAGTAATAAAAGTGATAGTTTTATTTAAACCAGCAGAAGGTGACATCAGAGAAGGGAGAGTTTTGGATATGCTAACTGAAAGGTGACATCAGAGAAGGGAGAGTTTTGCATATGCCAACTGAAAGGGGACATCAGAGAAGGGAGAGTTTTGCATATGCCAACTGAAAGGGGACATCAGAGAAGGGAGAGTTTTGCATATGCCAACTAAAAGGGGACATCAGAGAAGGGAGAGTTTTGCATAAATATCAACTGAAAGGGGACATTAGAGAAGAGAGAGTCTTATGTATGCCAGCTGAAAGTCTTATGTATATCATCATTTAAGAAATTATAATCAAAGTAACACATACAACAAAATTGGATGAGAATCAGTTTAACAGTTTAAGAACTTTAAAAAGTAAAATCCAAAGAGCAATAAACACCACTCCTAAAAATAATACATGGAGAGAGCGGCTGAAAATTTCTCAGTCAAGTTCACTTCCCAAAAAGCAAAATATTTCAATGACCGAACATCAGGATATTGATTTAGGATAGTGGGTTAGGTCAAGAACTTTTCAGCACCTCCCTACACAAGAGAAGGATTCACAAACTATGCATACCTGATATTTATGGACAAATTTTTGGATCCCCCTGGGCAGGTGTATTCATGCCAGGTAGCATCTGTCTCACTTGGAACATTGTCAACGATAGGTTTGTTCTTCAGTAAACTGAAACTATTGAAGCGTCGGACAGACACAGGTGAGAGATTTAAGGAATTTGTTTTCTTTTTTCCACCAAGAACCTGCAAAAATAGAAGAAAGAAATAAGTTGAAGAGATTTTATGCACAAAGAAAAAAAAGATATTCTTATTACTCAAGCATTGTGTGAAAAATGTACATAGAAATGGTCATCCAAAAAAAGACATGTGCAGAGGTAGGGTATAAAAACCTGAGAATAGCTTACACTGATTAGGCTATGAAAGCTGTACTCATATCCCAACATGTAGCATAAATTCTTTTTTTTCCTCTGAATGCTTGATATGTAGTCAATTTTGTAGTAATGCAGCTGCTACAGAAAGACATGCTCCCAAGGATAAGTAGAGAAATAACAAATGAAATTTAAGCAAAACTTAAAATCAACAACCACTTGTCACAGTATAAATCAGGATTTGGTATTTTTTTGTTTTTTTTGGAAGTGGGCCACACTGGTTGATTTTTTGACTTCTGGCCCAAAATCTGCAAGTCAGACTATTGAGATGACATAATCATATATATATATATATATATATATATATATATGAAATGTATATTTGGGCAGAAAGTATCCATCCAAACAAGTTTGATAAAAAAGAATTGACAAGATCTGTCTGTTTAATTTTTTATTGTACATTTCCACCTTTCAGAAAAGATGTTGAGTATTCTATTCGAAGTTGTGGATAAACATCTTAATCAATACCAAGAAGCAGACAAACAAATCAAAACTACCACACTGACACCACATCAGTTCTTGATAATGACTGGAAAGTCAAAAATACTTGAACAAAACTAAAAACTATAAACTTTGGACAGTTTATCCACAACTTTGAATATAATACTCAACATCTTATCTGAAAGTTGTAAAAGTATAATAAAAAATTAAACAGACAGACCTTGTCGGTTCTATTTCCCCAAACTTATATAGATATATGTATGTGTGAGTATGTGAACACTAACGTCAACACTAAGCAGCAACAGTCTATTTCATGCTCGAACGCTATCTTCAGGCCATTTATTTACATACACTCTATTACTGATATTGATCCTTTTACTCATAAATATAACATACATTAAAACTATATATATATATATATATATATATATATATATTCAGTTGTATGGATATTTTGCTTAAAGTTTTGCGTAAATTTCATTTGTTATTTCTGATCCAAATAGCTTGCTAACAATTGTAAGTTGATAAAAGCAAAAAAAAAAAGACAGGAAAATACTTTTTAAAAAAATGAATAAGTCATTTTAATTGATTACATAATGGTAATTACAAGAAAAAGTATCAACAGCTGAAATTATTACAAAGTGAAAGTTCACTGTATAGTATAACTTATACTATAGCACAAAAATCAGTCACTGATAAAACAGAGCTTTTAAAATTGGTCTGGTTTAGGCTTGAAGCAACATAGATGAGGTTCTATCATCAAATGCTATGAATGCCATGGACAGAACATGTGAGCAATGCGGATGTCTTAATGACAATAGAGACTACAAAGAAACTTATACTTACAATCAGAAAGAAAGCCAAGAGAATGTAATACTCACAGGACATATTGAAAGCAAGAGAAGCAAAGGGAAAGAGCAAATTTAAGTGAATGGATGACAGAACAAGGACAAAGAAGGATGGCAAAGGGTTAAAAATATGAAGAACAACAAAAGACAGGAAGTTTTGAAGACACAAACAGAAAGAACTTGATATGTAAAAGATGGTTTGGTTTGTTGGTTTTATGACATCAATTCTTAATGCTTTATTTAATACCAAAATCAGTCTTCTTTTTTTTTAAACAATTCTATTTTCAAGTATCTAGTTTTATTACAAATAATTTGAACAGAGTTATATGGTTTCAAGCATTTCCTATCTGATTACCCAAATAATTTGTATACAATTATATCCAAATTGGTATGTCATAACACCTGATTGTAATTAATCACTTGTTCTTTAATTATTAATTATATTTATTATATACATTTTGAATTCTATATTGCCAATGAAAATAGTTTGGAAAGTTCTGTATTTATTACATTTAAGTTCAAAGAAGACAATCACTCATTTCAGTTTATTAAAAATAAAGATTGTTGAATAATATCAGAGTTTTATCTATGTTCTCTAGTTGAAAACAAATTTTTTTCTAATTGGAATACCAATAAAAATTTCAGTTTTTTTCTTTGAATTTTCTGATGAATCCTAATTTAATACTTAAATAAGCTTCTTGCAAACAAGTCTGATCCCATGCATATAAAAGTCTCAATCCAACAAGGCTATATTAAATTTAAGTTTTCAGTTTAATATTTTGATATTGTGGATTCTTATGGGGTTAAGCCAAATGATCCTCTGGCACAACATTTCCTGTGTTCAAATTCATTTATCTCCAATACTAAATTTGTTATAATTGTGGCACATACACTGAATGGATGCACAGGTGGTGTAATAGACAGCAGCTCAGAATGAGAAATCAGAGAGCAGGGTTCAAATTTCATTCAAATTCATTACATTCATTTATCTTCAAATACCCTTGAGAAAGGTATGATCTATCTCTTCTTCTCCCAGCTATGGATTAAATAGTAGGACTTTTATATGAAAAAAATCATTGTTATTTCCCAAAATATTTATTCATTCACAAAAAAATGAATCATTTTTACAATCCAAAATATTCCCTGTGCCTTTTCTATAAAATACTTTCATGGTAATTGTTCTGATGAACTTTCTTTTATGATACCGAGACTTTATGAATTTAAGCACAGTACTAAATTGGTGGTATGGTCTTATCATCTTACAGCTGAAATGGCCACTAGATGTAACTATAAGTTTCTTCTATCGCACTTCTCGCTTGTGGAAGTCTCTTCCAGCTTCTTACTTCTCAGTCAACTTTGATCTTCAAAAATTTAAATGCAATGCCAATCATTATCTTTAATAGCGTTTTTTCACATATTCTGTAATTACTGTTCTCTCTCATTAATAGTGTTTCTTTTTCTTCATATTCTCTAACACTCACTAACTCCTTGCTTCTTAGTAACTTTATTGCCTTTCTTGAGATGAAATGATTCAAAAAGAAAAAAAAAAACAGTGTTGATAAGCCATAAAAAAAACAAATCAATCAATTAATCCATAGACTGCAGTACTTGAAGTGTTTAGAATTTAGTAATTCCACATTGTGAATTTTTATGATTGTTCCAGAGTTGGTGTCATCACTATTCTTGGATCAGCTAAAACAGTGTGCTAATAATAACTATTCAAAAAAGATGTTCAAGCTTCTTGATATCAAATTTTAATTTTCTCTTATTTTGAAAAAAAGTTATTTAATGAATCATCTTAAAGTCACAGACAAATGGTTCATCCACCCTTGTGCAAATTAATTGAAACAACCACTTTAGTTTCCTTTCTTTCATAAAATGGTCAGTTTTAGACCCAATGGAGTGACAGTGTATAATCAATTTCTATTTTTTACTCAGATTAGGTCATTTGAAGTGGTGTGCAGTAATTTTCGGGGTGTATGATGAAATTTGTTTGGCCTTAAAAAATATTGCATCATCCATGATTGCATCAGATTTTCATCAGACCCAGACACTATTGTCTCGACTGTTGATTAGTTGTCCTATGGCCATTGTCTGTGATAGATGTTACTCCAAGGAAGTGTATGAAAATTGTAACACTGCATGAACACACTGGCAAGCCTTACTAGTGAGCAAATCAAAGTACTATAGACTGGTGCGGAAAGTCTCCTGATTTAAATCCAATCGAGAATCTGTAGCTAATCTGCAAAGAACGACTTCATGGAATGGACATACAAAGTACTAACATGTGCACTGGGGCATGTTTCATTGGAAAAATATGAAAAAAAGTAAATAATAATGGAATTATTCATTTTGTTTCAATTAATTTGCACAAGGGTGTAGGTGATCATGGCCCTCCCCATCTTCCTGTATAATTAATTTGCACAAGGGTGTATTTTAATTGAGAATATTTCTTGTAAATAATTCGTTGACCCTTCATGTTATTTTCTAAGTGATCTACTAAAAACAAAAAAAAAATAATATTTTATTTAAACTTATTATTTCCCTGAATTAAATTTCTCTCTCTTGCTCAAATCAGCTGCTTTTCAAATGAAGTCAGTGCTACTGGAAAATGCAACAAAATTACTCACAACAATGACAGTACTTTGGTGGTAGTAATCCATTATTTAATATTAAAAATCAATCTTGGGGGAATTAATAACTTAATGGGTCATCACGTGTATAAATTCTTTTTCTATTTTATTGTTTTCAAAACATCAGGGGTTTAAATAATTTGCAAAATGAATTGATTTGAGATTCAACCAAAAATATTCTTATATTTTAGAGCAAGAATGAATATCTCCTGAACTTCTTCCATCAAAACAGTGTCAATTTCAAGAGATCAGTGATAGCAAAACTTGGGTTACAATTTTAGCTTGTTCGAAACTAATTCTGAGAATCTTATAGTCATGATAAAACAAAAAAGTCCTTTGCCTTCGAACAAGAATTTAAATTATATAAAGAAATATCTATCATATATATGCATGTTTTTTTTTCATTCAACAGTATTCAGCTTCTTGGGGAAAAAAAAAAAATCGATAAATTATGAATGCTTGTTGTGTATTTAGAGCTTCTGTAGCTTGTATATAATTTTAATCCGGGAGAGGATATGCTTTTAAGCAAAAATAAATAAAATTAATAAATGGAATAAAAGAAAAGAATTTTGTGTGATTCTTATATTCTTTTGTCATATGCCATGTCCCTTCAGGACATGGGCGATCATGATTCTCTACAACTCTCTATTGTTGTTCTATATCACATTTGCCCCTTTTTACTGTCCATCTTTGTTTGCTCAAACTCCTTAAGTAGGTTATTATTCACTGTTTCTTTTTTCTCTTATCACCTTCTGTGAGGTTCAAATTTACAAGGCCTGAACAGCCACCTTTCTAGGTCTTTGTGCAGTAATGCAGGTGTCCCCCACCCCCGGCTCTATCCTTGGACCTATGCTGTTTCTGATTTTCATCAATGACCTTCCTAAGGACATCACTTCTCAACTTGGTATCTATGCTGATGATACAACTATTTATTCTTGTCTTAATAGTAAGTCTGATCAGTACGATATGGTCAAATTGGCAGCTGATCTAAAAATGACCTACAATCTGTTGTTAAATGGGGCAAGGAATGGCTTGTTAATTTTCAAAAATGAAACTGCTCTCTATCAATCATCTGAGAGACCCCTTTCTGCCTTCAGTCAGGATAGCTGATGTCAAACTCCAGCAGAGTGAATTATTGTGCCTTCTCAGGCTAACATTCTCCACTGACATGAAGTTGAAAGATTATATTGAATCAATTGCTAGGTTTACTGTTAGGAAAGCTAGTTCATTATGTTGTGCTAGACAATTTTTATCTTCAGAATTCAACTATAGATATTTATAAGTCTACCATTCATTTAGGCATTGAATAGGTTTGTCTGGTGCTCCTGCTATGCATTTAGAAATTCTTGATAAAATCCAAGGAAGAATCTGCAATGTTATTTATCCTGACCTGGCATCTCACCTTCAAACACTTTCTCACTGCCAAAATGTAGCTTCCCTGTGCCTTTTCTTGAAATATTTTCATGGTCATTGTTCAGATGAACTTTCTTCTATGATAACTAAACTTTATGAATTTAAGTGCAATACTACATAAATGATAAGATTTTGTCAGCTAACAATTAAAATGGTTAGATGTAATTGTAAGTTCTATGCTAACAGTTTCTTCTATTGCACTTCTTACTTGTGGAACTCTCTTCCAGCTTCTTGCTTCCCAGTCATCTTCAAAAATTGAAATGTAATGCCAATTGTTATCTTCTGCTTTCTTAATTCTTGTTCTTTTATTATTCTCTCTCCTTAATAGAATTCGTCTTTTTTCTACATACTCTCTAACACTCAGAAAAACTTAGTGGCTTTATTGCCTTGCTTGGAGCAAAATGTTTTTAAAAAAAAAAGAAAAAAAGAAGGCCTTCTTTCCTCATTATGTGTCCCAAAAGTTTCATCTCTTTCCAATCCTAAATATAAATTTCCTTGTTCTTCTTATTTTCTTTAAGATTTCCTCATTGTTCACATGTTCTGTCTATGTGATTCTTAGCATTGATCAGAAGAACATTTCTGCTGCTTCAAGTTTTTTCTTTGTCTGTGAAGAGATTGATCAGCATATTCTTATTCTGGTTATATAGATTAGTTATTATATATCAGTTCAGCACTTCTTTCTTTGTTTCTAAAAGACATTTTCCTATCTCTTAATACCTTGCTTAATTTCTGAAAGGCATATTTCACTATTCCTGCATGCCTTTCAGATTTCTTCTTTGCATTTTCTAATAGCACACATCCTGAACTGTTTCTTTTCCTATGTTCTTACAATTACTAGTTAGTAAAGGAAAGCAAGAAAAAAGGACTATCTTGATTAAGAGTTTATTTAGTTGCCTGAATCAGCCATGAATGTGAGATCATCTATATATCTTATGTTGTAAAGATTATACCCACTGATAATAAATCCTAATAGATCTATTTATTTTAGGATAATCTTACTGTAAAGATTAAATGAATCCAGTGAGTCTTTTTTATCTTTGTCTTCTCACTAAACTCATCCTTGATTTGCATGTAGGCTGTTTGTTACTAGTAAATGTTGTAGAATATTTTAATATCTTTCTCATGTAAATCAAGCTTTCCTAGTATTCCAAGTAGGTCTTTGTATCAGCAGCAGCAATGAATGTGCCTGCTGTGTGAAAGAATCTTTTCAAATGAAGATATAAAGATTTGTTAAACATTTGAAGCAATTTGCTATTTATGCTGATGATACATGTATTAACAATTTGGGGACGTGATAAGACTTAAAAAAAGATTGAATCGGGAGGCACGGCTAGACCTCTTATTCATAGTATCTAAGTTGCGGAGAGTTCTTTTTTCAAGAGAGACAATCATTATCAAGAGAGGTAACTCCTGTTGGTCTATACCACAACACAACTATTTACTCCAAGTTTGATAAGTCTGATAAAGTAAAAGCAGCAGCTGATATAAAAAATTACCTCCAATCAGTTGTTAACTGAGGCAAGAAATGGCTTGTAAATTTAAATGCCTGCAAAACAAATTTGCTATCTTTTAATCATCATAGAGCACTATTTTTACCTTCTATGTGTATGGGTGATGCTAATCTCCAGGCAAAAAACTTGTTGCACATCCTTAGTTTCACATTTTATACCAACATCAAGTAGAAAGATGATATTGAATCAATTGCTAGGAAAATTTATTCACTGTATCATGACAGAATTTTTCTTGCCAGAATCCATCTTGTACATTTATAAATCTACCATCTGTCCATGCATTGAATATTGCTGCCATATTTGGTCTGATGCCCATGCTAAATATCTCAAGATTCTTGACAGGAGAGTCTGTAATATTATCGGTCCTAAACTGGCATCTTGGTTTCAATCACTTTCCCACCAATATGACATGGCTTCCCTCTATCTTTTCTATAAATATTTTCATGGCAGTTGTTGCAATGAGCTCTCCCTGTTGGTACCTCAATCACAGGAATTTAAGCATACTACTAGATTGGCAATTAGGTCTCACCATTTTATTGTGGAAATAATTACATATAATCCTAAGTTCTATTCTAATATTCTTTTCTCACACTTCTCACCTATGAAACCCTTCTACTTTCCTGTCACTTACAATCTTCAAAAATTTAAATGCAACATCAATTGCTATCTTCTATATTCCTGAAGACTGTTCTTTTATTGTCTTTTTTCCATGTTAACATCTTCTCATTTTCCTTAACTCTCAATAATCCCTTGAATCTTAGTGGCATTATCCTTGTGGTGAAATAATTAAAAAACAAAAAAAAGCAGACAAAAGCTTGGCATATTTTCAATCACTCCAAGAAAACTTTCAGAAATGGAAAAACCATTGAAAATATGTTTCTGGGTGTTTGTACAGCATACATCTGATTGCCAGATCTGGTAAACATTATACAATTGGAGAAGAGCTGATCCTGCTAGCAGTAACAGAAGAGTTCAGCACACAATTCTACATGAGTCACCTAAACAAATTATTTAAGCTATTCTTATCAACAGTGATAACTCTGTTTAAAGAAGAGTGAATGAGATGACAGATAAAACATTTGACATTGTGCAATTTGTTTAGCATAACAGAATTTAGCTTACAAATAAATTTGTCTACTCTGACAGGCAATGAATCTTTGTTTCTTCCTTATGTTCATTTCATTAACGATGAAAGTACAGTTTAAGATTTTCTATTTGCAAGATGGCTACAAATAGACACAAAAGTTTTGAGAATTTCTTTTAAAGACAAAGACATGCAATATTATTGTGTCTGCACCACTGATGATTGGTCATCATTGTAGCTTTATCACGTTCTTGAAAAAAAAAAGTTCTACTTGGTGTATTTATGGTGCACTGTGTAATCCACAGGCTGCAGTTACAAAAGCCTAAGTGGTTAATTTCACCAATCACTGAGCACTGCTATCAAAGCTGTAACCACACTGTCAGGTGGGGCTTCAGAATAAAATTGATGTGTGGTTAGCTCAAGATTTAAAAATTGGACAGACAAATTCAAATTATGTTCACTTATATGCAAATGCTCTTGGGAAAGGTATGAATCCATCTCTTCCTTCCTGATATGGGTTAAGTAGCAGGGTGGAATGGATTCTCTAGCAAGGGTTTTGCAACCAGTCTAGAAGGAAAGTTCTGAATTTAAAACTGTAACAATTGTCCAAGGATCCTGACCCTCAGAAATGATAATGGGAAGGAGCAAAAAGGCAAAAGTACTGAGAATGATAAAGATTTAACATTTTTGTTGTTACACACGGGTGTTAGATGGCTATGAAAAGGAAGCTGTCTGAAATGTTTCTATTTCTTTTTTAAAAGAGTTGTTGAATTCTTATCTAAGACTCTGATTCTCTTTCCTGTACTGAACTAAGGAATGTCAAGTATGACATTTTGACTAAATCTGACAAGTAAATAAAGTTCAATGAAGTTAATTTGTAACTGCAAGGAAATGATGTTAATCTTATCAAGAACAAATCAATCCTCTCCACATTTCTTTTCAAGTTACAGTTATTCAAATTTCATATTGCCTGTCATGAATGATTCCATTTTCCAAGTTTCTGAATTGGTGAATAAAACCATACCAGACAATGACCTTTAAGCATATCATGCACACCTAGGTGAGCTGTATAGAGACATGTCTGACAGATTTCAAAATCTTTTTTTCCTTAAAATACCAAGACTGGGTTATTAATCTATTCCCAGATGTCAACAATAAAGAAAGAGGAATGGTAGCAGAAGACCTGGTTTCACTCCAAAATGATATTGTGCTGAGGTCAAAGTTTGAAAAAAAAAAAAAAAAATTTTTTTTTGGTTACAAAAAACAAAAACAAAAACCTCATTTCTGACCACTATCCTGCACTGTGGAACAAAGTCAACACACACTTTATTACCTTCCTGATATCATATTTAGTAGAGTGATGTTTCAGTGCCATCAGCCAGCTTCTCTCCAAACAAAGAAACAGACTGAAAATTATTGAACACTGGAATCTAAGACAACTTCTCAGTATCTTCCAGCCTGATGTTGAAAAGTTGATATCCCTGCACAAAATACACTCATCCCATCAAATCTGTAAATTTACCCTTTCACATTACTAAATCAGCTAAATAAATTGGTTAACTTGTTTTTTGTGTGTTTATAGTGTTATATTAGTTGTCTTGAATTTGCAGTATACCTAATACCAGGGGCCTTTGGGTGGGGGTTAGAATGTAGTCCTACATTTCTAAATATTTTAATGATTGTTAGGCAATCTCTTATTCTTTGTGTTCAATTCTGGGCTTTTATCTTTTATTTTTGAGTCATGTATAACTGTGATTGTTCTCGGTAGATACAGTGGAGCAGTCTCCCATTGCCTTCTCCTTGCTGATTTTATTGAGACACCACCTCTAGTTAGCAGGCCATTGAGCTTTTTCATTTCATACTCTCCTTGGTAGGTCTTATTTTTCATCCTACAGGCTTGCTAACCACTTCCTTCATCCTCTTAAATGAGGCTAGTAATCCGACATAAAAAACTTATTCATATCCCTGTTCAATGACTGTTACTGGAAATTTGCCTAAATGTGGCAGAAGATAAGTGAATAGCATGCATGATGGTTTGTGTTGTTGTATAGTGAAATCCACACCTAAAAGCTGAGGTTCCTTAGGATTTGTTACATACCCTTAATTTATAAAACAAAGTAATAAAGTCCAGAGTGAAAAGCTGAGTGGGAAAAAAAAAAGATCTGGTAATGGGTCAAGGGCGATACCTGATAATCCCCTCCCCCTCTGAATTTCTGGTGTAAGGAATTATCATTGTTTACATGCGAACTATTGTCCACATTTATGTTGCTGCTATCATAACATTTTGTCCATTTTACCCTCCAGCCTGCATGAGGTGTATGTTAATCCAGGTATCCTACAGGAAATTTTGAACTTAACCCTTTATTTAATCTATGGGGAGAGACTGTTCTTGTTCCTATGCACATGTCTAGGGATATCTTGGTTTGGTTTGTGGTTTGTTTTGTTTTAAAGCATATCAACCTCACTGAGTTATTTAATGCCAACAAGATTTTTATTGCTGATATTGTTTTCTCAAAAATATATTGTTGGTGATATTTTTTTCAAAAATGTATTGCTGGTAATATTTTTTTTTTTTTCAAAAATGTATTGCTGGTAATATTTTTTTTTTTTTTCAAAAATGTATTGCTGGTAATATTTTTTTTTTTTTTCAAAAATGTATTGCTGGTAATATTTTTTTTTTTTTCAAAAATGTATTGCTGGTAATATTTTTTTTTTTTTTCAAAATGTATCGCTGGTAAACATTTTTCCAAAAACGTATTGCTGGTATTAAAACCTATTTTTATACTTTGATAGTGTTTTGACCCCTTTTGGTGGGGGTTAACTATTTGCCCATAGCTGGGACCCTAAGTAGTACTATCAACTCGGGTCAGGGTAAACCTGGGAACACCAGCAATTAAGAGGTGGTTCCACGGTACTCATAACCTTCTGATCAAAGACCTTGCTGTTGGATGTAGTTTATCTTCTTACCCAGGTCGCAAGGGATATCTTGTCAAGTTCTTATTCTAGTACTACTTAATTATTGTCCACCCCATTTCCACTAAGTACACACGACTCAGCTCTGGAATTGAACTCACAATTACTATATCACCAAGTTCATGAGCCAATGCTTTAATCCACCAGTCAATTGTAATAACTAAGCAGTACTAAAATAAGAATTAGACGAGATATCTCTAGACATGGGCAGTGGTACAAGAACAATCTACCTTTTAGATTAAATAAGGGCTTCAGTTCAAAATTCCCTGGAGGTTATCCAAATCAACATACACCTGATGAAGACCAGAGGGAACCATGGCTGAAACATTCTGATAACAACAACAAACATTAAGGTAATAGTCAGCATGTAAGTGCTGATCAGTTTTATGAATTATCTCCCTTGATGAATTTCCCAGATCAATTGAATTAAGAATCTTATAGCCAGAGAAAGTCACATCTTTCTTTTTATATGAACTTTCATAAAATTCAAACCAGTAGATTTAAAATAAGAATGATTATCATAGAGTTTTATTCTCAAAACACTTAACACTGTCTATTAAATCATTTTCTACATACAAAATGCACAGGACAAGCAGTTTTTGGTTAAGCATACATTTTGAATAGTTCTGAATAATACTCTCCAAATCATTACAGACTTCATAGAATTGCCATGGTTACATGGTCATTAGAAGACAACTCTAATTCAGTCAGAGTCATTCCTTTTTCTTCTTTATCTCTTTTTGTGACTTTCCTTTCTCTTTGCTATCTTTTTCCTTTCTACCTTTTCCTCCCCTTTCCTTGCTATCTCTTTCTTCTCTTTCGTTTCTTTCTTGTTTTTTTCTTCCTCTTTCCTTGCTATCTCTTTCTCCTCTTTCCTTTCTTTGCTATTTCTTTCTCCTCTTTCCTTGCTATCTCTTTCTTCTCTTTCCTTTCTTTCTTGTTTTTTTTCTTCCTCTTTCCTTGCTATCTCTTTCTCCTCTTTCCTTTCTTTGCTATTTCTTTCTCCTCTTTCCTTGCTATCTCTTTCTTCTCTTTCCTTTCTTTCTTGTTTTTTCTTCCTCTTTCCTTGCTATCTCTTTCTCCTCTTTCCTTTCTTTGCTATTTCTTTCTCCTCTTTCCTTGCTATCTCTTTCTTCTCTTTCCTTTCTTTCTTGTTTTTTTCTTCCTCTTTCCTTGCTATCTCTTTTCCTCTTTCCTTTCTTTTGCTTTTTTTCTTCCTCTTTCCTTGCTATCTCTTTCTTCTCTTTCTTCTCTTTCTTATTTTTTTCTTCCTCTTTCCTTGCTATCTCTTTCTCCTCTTTCCTTTCTTTGCTATTTTTTTCTTCCTCTTTCCTTGCTATCTCTTTCTTCTCTTTCCCTTTCTTTCTTGTTTTTTTTTCTTCCTCTTTCCTTGCTATCTCTTTCTCCTCTTTCCTTTCTTTGCTATTTCTTTCTCCTCTTTCCTTGCTATCTCTTTTCTTCTCTTTCCTTTCTTTCTTGTTTTTTTTCTGCCTCTTTCCTTGCTATCTCTTTCTGCTCTTTCCTTTCTTTGCTATTTCTTTCTCCTCTTTCCTTGCTATCTCTTTCTTCTCTTTCCTTTCTTTCTTGTTTTTTTCTTCCTCTTTCCTTGCTATCTCTTTCTGCTCTTTCCTTTCTTTGCTATTTCTTTCTCCTCTTTCCTTGCTATCTCTTTCTTCTCTTTCCTTTCTTTTTTTTTTTTTTCCTCTTTTCCTTGCTATCTCTTTCTGCTCTTTCCTTTTTTTGCTATTTCTTTCTCCTCTTTCCTTGCTATCTCTTTCTTCTCTTTCCTTTCTTTCTTGTTTTTTTTCTTCCTCTTTCCTTGCTATCTCTTTCTGCTCTTTCCTTTCTTTCTTATTTTTTTCTCCTCTTTCCTTGCTATCTCTTTCTTCTCTTTCCTTTTTTTTCTTGTTTTTTCTGCCTCTTTCCTTGCTATCTCTTTCTTCTCTTTCCTTTCTTTGCTATTTTTTTCTCCTCTTTCCTTGCTATCTCTTTCTTCTCTTTCCTTTCTTTCTTTTTTTTTCTGCCTCTTTCCTTGCTATCTCTTTCTGCTCTTTCCTTTCTTTTGCTATTTCTTTCTCCTCTTTCCTTTTCCTTCTTCTCTTTCCTTTCTTTCTATTTCTTTCTTTCTTTCCTTGTTTTTTCTTCCTCTTTCCTTTCCTTTCTTTCTTTTTCTCCTCTTTCCTTTCTATCTCATTCTTCTCTTTCCTTTCTTTCTTGTTTTTTCTTGCCTCTTTCCTTTATCTCTTTCTCCTCTTTCCTTTTTTTTTATTTTTTTCTCCTCTTTCCTTGCTATCTCTTTCTTCTCTTTCCTTTCTTTCTTGTTTTTTCTTCCTCTTTCCTTGCTATCTCTTTTCTGCTCTTTCCTTTCTTTCTATTTCTTTCTCCTCTTTTCCTTGCTATCTCTTTCTTCTCTTTCCTTTCTTTCTTGTTTTTTTCCTCCTCTTTCCTTTCTATCTCATTCTTCTCTTTCCTTTCTTTCTTGTTTTTTTCTGCCTCTTTCCTTGCTATCTCTTTCTGCTCTTTCCTTTCTTTGCTATTTCTTTCTCCTCTTTCCTTGCTATCTCTTTCTTCTCTTTCCTTTCTTTCTTGTTTTTTTCTGCCTCTTTCCTTGCTATCTCTTTCTGCTCTTTCCTTTCTTTGCTATTTCTTTCTCCTCTTTCCTTGCTATCTCTTTCTTCTCTTTCCTTTCTTTGCTATTTCTTTCTCCTCTTTCCTTGCTATCTCATTCTTCTCTTTCCTTTCTTTCTTGTTTTTTCCCTCCTCTTTCCTGGCTATCTCTTTCTCCTCTTTCCTTTCTTTGCTATTTCTTTCTCCTCTTTCCTTGCTATCTCTTTCTTCTCTTTCCTTTCTTTGCTATTTCTTTCTCCTCTTTCCTTGCTATCTCATTCTTCTCTTTCCTTTCTTTCTTGTTTTTTTCCTCCTCTTTCCTTGCTATCTCTTTCTTCTCTTTCCTTTCTTTCTTGTCTTTTTCTTCCTCTTTCCTTGCTATCTCTTTCTCCTCTTTCCTTTCTTTGCTATTTCTTTCTCCTCTTTCCTTGCTATCTCATTCTTCTCTTTCCTTTCTTTCTTGTTTTTTCTTCCTCTTTCCTTGCTATCTCTTTCTCCTCTTTCCTTTCTTTGCTATTTCTTTCTCCTCTTTCCTTGCTATCTCTTTTTTCTCTTTCCTTTCTTTCTTGTCTTTTTCTTCCTCTTTCCTTGCTATTTCTTTCTCCTCTTTCCTTGCTATCTCTTTCTTCTCTTTCCTTTCTTTCTTGTTTTTTTCTTCCTCTTTCCTTGCTATCTCTTTCTCCTCTTTCCTTTCTTTGCTATTTCTTTCTCCTCTTTCCTTGCTATCTCTTTCTTCTCTTTCCTTTCTTTCTTGTTTTTTTCTTCCTCTTTCCTTGCTATCTCTTTCTCCTCTTTTCTTTCTTTGCTATTTCTTTCTCCTCTTTCCTTGCTATCTCATTCTTCTCTTTCCTTTCTTTCTTGTTTTTTTCTTCCTCTTTCCTTGCTATCTCTTTCTCCTCTTTCCTATTTCTTTCTCCTCTTTCCTTGCTATCTCATTCTTCTCTTTCCTTTCTTTCTTGTTTTTTTCTTCCTCTTTCCTTTCTATCTCTTTTTGCTCTTTCCTTTCTTTGCTATTTCTTTCTCCCCTTTCCTTGCTATCTCATTCTTCTCTTTCCTTTCTTTCTTGTTTTTTTCTTCCTGTTTCCTTGCTATCTCTTTCTCCTCTTTCCTTTCTTTGCTATTTCTTTCTCCTCTTTCCTTGCTATCTCTTTCTCCTCTTTCCTTTCTTTCTTGTTTTTTTCTTCCTCTTTCCTTGCTATCTCTTTCTCCTCTTTCCTTTCTTTGCTATTTCTTTCTCCTCTTTCCTTGCTATCTCTTTCTGCTCTTTCCTTTCTTTCTTGTTTTTTTCTGCCTCTTTCCTTGCTATCTCTTTCTCCTCTTTCCTTTCTTTGCTATTTCTTTCTCCTCTTTCCTTGCTATCTCTTTCTCCTCTTTCCTTTCTTTCTTGTTTTTTTCTTCCTCTTTCCTTGCTATCTCTTCCTCCTCTTTCCTTTCTTTGCTATTTCTTTCTCCTCTTTCCTTGCTATCTCTTTCTCCTCTTTCTTGTCTTTTTCCTCCTCTTTCCTTTCTTTCCTATCTTTTTCTTCCTCTTTCCTATTTGTACTTTCTTTTTCCTCCTCTTTCCTCTGTTTTACTTTTTTTCCCTTTCTTAGTAAATTCTTCCTTATTTTTTCTCTTCCGAGAAAGAAAAAAAACCCATAAAAACAAATACAAGTTCATATTTTTACATCTCAACAGAGAGTAATTAACAGGAAGCTAATCAGTTGCCTAATTGGGTGGAATTAATCAATAACAAGAAGTCTCATCAATAATCAATATCATATGTAAGAAGCTATGAAAAGCAGTTATTGCCTACAACCTCTTTGCCAGGAAAATAAAACTGATGAAAAAAAAGAACAAGAATATTGCATAATGAATCTGCTGCAAATGAAAATAAAGACTGAAGCCTTTGCTCAGTTCAAGTCTGGACTTCTCAGTTTCCTATTTAAAAATTTTCAAAATCAATAAAAAAAAGAAAAGAAAAAAAAAAGCAGTAAATTCACTCTACTTTTTAAGGCCAATGATATTTTTCCTTTAATGTTTCTTCAAATCAGCATCTTCTATTATTCCAGTTTATATCTATGACCATTATACTTTTTTTTATATAAATGAATAAATTACATCAAATGTCACATTTTTTGGTATGTTTTGCATCAGTGATTGTGTTGACAAAGAGATATTTTTAAATAAATTTTTTAAAATCTAGCGTTATTTCTTATTAATATGAGGGTGGGCTGAAAAGGTCATAGGCTGACTATGAAGGAGTGATGCTACAGCTGTGATATCTTGCATGCTTTAATTCCAATTCTTCTTATTAATATCTGTAATGTTTCTTTCCAGGTAAACTGATATCTGACTGGTCAAAGAAGACTTCAAATGTAACTTGTAGCAGCTTTTCTTGAAAATAGACAAAATTTGGTATCTTGGTGTAATCAAATACCTGCAGAAAAAGGGTTTAGGCCCCAAGGACATTCATGCTGAAATGGTTGCTACATTAGAGAATGATGCCCCAGCTTTATCAACAGTGCAAAAGTGGGCAGCTGAATTTAGGAGGGGAAGGGAGAACCCTGCAACTGCCCCCACAATGGAAAAAATTGATCATGTTCACCACATGGTGATGGATGATAGGCAATTGAATATAAATTAAATAGCCAATGCTATTAGCATATCTCGTTAGAGAGTTGAGAATATTCTGCACAATGAACTTGGCATGATGAAGGTTTCTGCCTGGTGGGTGCCATGTCTTCTGCTGCCTGATCACATCATAGGAAAATCTAATATTCTTTAAAGCAGATTCTGCTTGAACATTTCCTAACCCAGAATGAGTATTGAGTTCACCACTTTGAGCCACAGACAAAGAGACAATCCATGCAGTGGAAACACCCCCACCTCACCTGCTCCAAAGAGGACCAAGATCATTTCATCTGAAAGGAAGGTGATGACCTGTTTTGGGAATGCAGAAGTCATTGTATTTATTGACAAACTTCAAAAGGGACAAACCATCAATGGAGAGTACTATGCCAACTTGCTGAGGCAGTTAGGAAAGGCTATCAAGACCAAACATCCAGGAGTTGTGTTACATCAGGACAATACTCTAGCACAAAAGTCCTTGGTTTCAATGGTTGCTGTGTGTGACTGTGACTTTGAACTGATTGATCACTCTCCCTATTCTCCTGATTTAGATGATAGCCCCATCTGATTATCATCTGTTCCTCAACATGAAAAACACTTGGCTGTGAATCAGTATCACATTGATAAAGACATTATATCTGCTGTTAATATTTTTTTTTTTAGCAATAGAATGAAATCTTTACCAATGGAATCCAAGCACTGCAACACAAATGGAAGAAGTGTGTGGGCTGCAAGTGGTAGGGACTATATTAAAAAAATAAACCTCATCTGGTCACATTCCATGAAAGTATTTTGGTCAGCCTATGAACTTTTCAACCAACCCTCATAAATGTAATATATTTTATGTAATATATTTAATGGTGTTAACTAATCTATCATATTTTTCTGTTTGATATGGCTTTATTATAATTCTATATATTATTAAACTATAAAAAATAAAAAATATTGTCTTACATTAAAAATGAAGAGAGAAACAGATATTGCCGACATATGAAATACCTTTTGTTAAACAATTGTTATCAACATCTGCCTACTTTGTATTTTATTATCTATTGTGCTAACTGAATGTATTTATAATCTTTGCTGTTTCAAATAAGAGAGTTTTTCAACTGAGTAAAACTGAAGGAAGGAGACTTGTTTCATTAGGGCAATGATCCAGCATACAAGTCCTTGACTTCAATGGTTGCAGTATGTGACTGTGGACTTGAACTGGTTAATCCCTCTCCCTATTCTCCTGATTTGCCTACCATCTAACTATCATCTGTTTTCTAACATGAAAAAAACACTTGGCTGGGAACCAGTATCACAGTGATAATGACATTATATCTGCTGTTGATGGGGTTTTTTTACCAATAGAATGAAATCTTCTTTACCAATGGGATCCAAGCAACCATGGGAGAAGTGTTTGTACTACAAGGGGGCGGGGTTATGTTGAAAAATAAACTACATTTGTTCATATTCCATGAGAGCATCTTGGTCAGCCTATGAACTTTTCAGCCGACCCTTATATAAACATTATTTTTTTGTTGGTACATGTATTTCATTTGACACCCCTCTTATTTTAAACAGTAGAATTAATATCAACAAGCATAGAGATCAAGGAAGGAATCAAAACATTATACCCTTTCTCCATTAGGAGAAATCATTTCTGTAGCTGAAATGTGTCTTGCCATGGATCATCATCATAATCATAATAAAGCAAGGCCCAATTACCTACTTAAAGAATGCACACCTCTTTTGGGGATTCTTTGAAGTCTATATCTGCCATCTTTATTTTCATCCCCCAAATCTAAATAATTAAGTGAATCTTGTTGTGTACTGGACATCATGTAGCCAATCAATACATAAAAAACTTAAATCACATCCTTGGTTTACTTTATTTAGTTTAATAGCATATCAACCTCTGAGGGTTATTTAATGCTGACGATTTTTCTGATAGGTTTATATGAATAAAGTATGTATTCTTTGTAAGGAATCATTTTGTAGATCAGATTTCATTGACATAAAGAGGGATTTTGTCAAGAGTCCAATGTATTGCTGGTAATATTTTTTCTTCAAAAAAATGTATTGCTGATAATAATTTTTTCCTTCAAAAATAGGTTTCAAAACAATGTAGGTAAGCAGATTTGGTAAAGAGGTTTTTTTTTCTTTATATTTTTCTGTAGACCCCTATTTCTTTAATGAAATTTATGACGTTACTTGGATTGATATTTTCAAAATAGATACTTTAAGTTATCTGATTTGTAGAGTTTTGATTCGGGTTTGCTGGAAGTTATAGCAATTTAGTAGAATGAAATCAGATTCTTGGTCTGTTTTCATCAGTCATAATTTTAGCAGAAAACGAAATATTAAATTATATTGTTATAAACTGGACATAATACATCCATTTGGCCAGAACCTTGTGGACTGGTGTTATAGAATCACAAACAAAGAACTATACCAAATAACAGAAATCACATCAGTTGAGGACTTTTAACAGCAGCAACAATTAAGATGAATAGCACATATAACTGTTTGATAAATGAATACCAAATGTTTCCACATAAGGAAACAGCTAATATTATCATTAGAGATAAAGAGAATTGCACTTTGATCCCAGCTTGATGGCCAAGAAGTGAAGAAAAGCATAAGTTGAGATGATTCTCAGTCAATGAATGCTGAATGTTTCTGCAATAAAGAAACAGCTAATATTACCATAACCGTATCATTTGGTTTGTTTTCATTAATGATCATGTTAATGCAAAGTGTTATTATAAAATGGAGTCCTTTTGTAAACTGAAGATGATGTATTCATTAAGCCACTGTTCTATTGTTTGAATACAAGATTAGATTAGTGGGATTTTTTTAAGAGGATTTTTAGGTTTGCAAATGAATTTAGTCATTCATATTTCTTTTTGGTGTTTTTCAGAAAAAATACTCATGAATTAAAATCATTTAAAAAAATAAAAAAATAAATTCAACATTTTCCTCATATTTTTATTATATCTTAACAATAGCGTCATCACTTAAACTGATATAATGGCAGTGTCTGTCACAAAAATATCTCAAGTCTTTTATGACTTAATATCTCACCATTCTTCCTTATTAGCCTAACTTCTTTATTTTTATTCATTTTGATTATTAATTTTATATTTAAGACTTATTTAATGGCATTATTCTGTGTAACCACAGAAATATATCAGAGGAATCATCTTAGCTGTTAACACGGAATTTCTGCAGTATCAATTGGGTTTCTTTTTCTGAAGAGAAGGCAATGATAAACCACTCCACCATCTTTCCCAAGAATGCATGGCTATTTACAGATAATAAAGGAATCTGTAGAGAGTCATGAGTGCTTACATCTTAAAGAGACAGGATTAAGAAAGAAAAAAAAGATATTACATTAAAATCTTATTAGAGTTACAAAATTTTATTAAAGCAATAAATATGAACATAATTAGAAGCATAATCAATGAATTCAAAAAGTTGTCCTGCCTATCTTTAAAACTACAGTGTAACCCGGATATAAGAGAGATTTTCTCTGGTCCCAAATTAGAGCCTGTGTTAATGTATATAAAATAGACCAAACTCGGATATAAGAGAAACCCGGATATAAGAGACTTCTTCTCCAGTCCTGACAACTCTCTTATATCCGGGTTACACTGTACTTCTATAAAATATAAATTTAAATGCCAGTGTGAAGCATGTTTTGTTTTGTGCTGATTGCATTTGAACTATCATTTAGAAGTCCTTGAATGTATTTTAATTAAATCAAAACAAGCTTCTTTGAGCAATCAGAGTGATTATGATTTGTTTTAAAAAAAAAAAAATGTACCTGTCTCAAGATATTAGTGATATGCATGTATTTCTTTCTGGTTTCCTTTTTAGTTTGTGTGCACAATAATTGTACTTTCTTTGATTGAACTCGTACAAGTGAGAAGTGATTACCAGCTATTTTATTCCATTTTTTTTATTTTGTTTTTGCTCTTATGTTTGTAGTACCAACTACCATTTTTGCCTTTTTTGTCTGTTTTTATTGCTTTAATATTTATACTTATTAAAATTAATTATTACCATTTTATTTATTTAATATTAATATATTTCTTTAAACTTCTGGAATGAGGTATTATCATTATTTATATTTGAACTAATGTCCTCATTTTTGTCACAATGTTTTGGTTGTTTTGCCATTCAGCCTTCCACAGGTGTCTGTCAGTCTGGGTAAACCTTTAGGAAATTTCAAAGTGTAACATTTATTTAATCTACAGGAGTAGATTGTTCTTATTTCCCTGTCCATGTCTAGAGATATCTCATCTGGTTTTCTTTTTAGTATTACTCACCCTGTTTCCACAGAGTTTGAGTCTGCACTATCTAGCCTAGGAATTGAACTCACAATATTAGTATTGCTCATTTATTGCTTACCCTGTTTCTACAGTTTGCATCTACACTATCTGGCTCAAGGATTGAACTTAGTAATGCTTGCCCTGTTTCCACCATATCTGAGTTTGTACTAAAGCAAAGAACATTGGTCAACATTTAAACAACTGCATTTCTTTTCTCATTTAACACAGAAAAATTTAACTTTTGAATACAACAGACATAGTGGCTGTATAAATAGATATATTAAACATGAACAGTATCATGGATTATTAGAGAATATTGCAGCTTGTCAAAGGAACTGTGAGACTCATGGTGATGTTGCAGTAGGTGCAAGCATATTTGGAATGGTTTTCAAAGATTAAGAAAGGACATTTTGAATTAAAGAAATAACAGGAATGTGAAACAGGATGAATTGACAGAACTTTTGAAGAAAATTGCAGCATAAAGAATGCATGAATTTGAAGAAGAATTAGAAGCAAGTCCGTCAAGTTTAGTGCATTGTTTACAAACTTATGAAAAATTTTTAAATTGGAAAAATAGGGTCCACATAAAGTTACAGGTGTAACAATACAATTTCTCACACATTCTTACAAGTAGATAGATTCTTTTTTTCTTTTAAGTCAGTTTAATTACCAGAGTTTCTTAGGAATTTTGTCTCCAGTCCATCTTTGAGTTAACTTAATGGCCAGTGTTTTCGGGAGCCCTGCCTCCAGCTCACCTTTGACTTGGCAAACATAAAATCTTGTTAATGATTTTTGATAATCATAAAAGTCCTTTGAAAAATTGACAACTCATCCAGCTTTTGGGTGGTCTCCTTTTCCAGAACACAAGTGGATGAACAGGGGTGGTGGGACCCCAGTCAGTATCCATATAAGCTCAGAGAAGCAGGAAGTCAGTAGTCAGTGAGGGAGGAAGGGACCAGCAATCAGTTAGTCAGCAATTGCAGAGATCAGGCAGTGAATGTGAGGGTCCTTTTTTCATGGCCAGAAGTTAGTAAACATAGCAGTTCACAGTCTTGAAGTTGAAAGAAAACATTGGCAGTTTAGCGAGTAGTCATATTGTTGCTATTTGCCAACCACTCTCTTGTAAAGCATTTGTCATTATTCTTTGTTGAATTCAATCACGGCCAAAGAGACAAACCTGTGAATATAGTGAGTCAGGTGTATATATGCATACAATCAACCTTGGATGTTGTGACAGTTGTGTAGTGACAGACTTGCAGAGTATGTTATCACACAGGAAAGAATGCCAGTCAGCATTTAAAGAACTGCAATTCTTTTCTTGTTTGACTTTCAAACAAGATAAACACTTATGAAGAATACTTTTTTCATTGTCAGACTCCAAAATTATGAAAATTATGGCTGGATTACTGGCAAGGTGTGGTGGTGAATAATAGTCACAGTCATCATGGAAGAATTTGGGTGGCACTACATAAGTAAACTGATTCACTTATAAAGAATAACTAGAAATTGTTTTGGAAATCATTTTTTGTCTATTAATATTCCTGATACCTTCTGCAAGGTGCTGCATTTGTCAGAATTGAAAAATATTGAATTTTATTATTTGAGATGGGAGTCCTGTTCATAGTATGAATACAATGTAAAATCAATACTTAAATTTACAGAGTTATCTGGATCTAGCTGTTCTGCATGCAAAAACAAATACAACTGGATATGTATACTTTTAAAGAACAACTATTTATATAAAAAGTATATATTCGTTTATTCTTCATTTAGGATAAATAATTATTACCCCATGTTTGTGTATATGCTGTCAAATATATTACCCTGCAAAAATTTTTTTTTAAATGATTTAAAAAATGAAAATGAAAAAAAAAAAGTATATGCAGATATCAATAACATAAACAGTTTCAAACTTGACGTTTGTAAATAACATCTGTGTCCAAATAACTCTGTAAAAAGTCAGGGATCAATTTTATAATGTATTTGTATTATGAACAGGACCCACCCACTTTTAAATCACTAAAAAAAAAAAAAAAAAAAAAAAAATTCACTATTTTTCTTTTCTGATAAATGTCATAAATTTAGAAAGATCTAACGAACACTACACAAATTATTGCCTGAAAAAAACTGTCCTTTTTATGAGTGTACTAGTCTATTTAAATATTGCTGTTTTTGTCCTGCTGTGAACTCACAATGGTTGCTGATGATGATAATAATATACATATAGACATCTTTTAAAACATCATTATTTCTTTCAGGTTTTATTTAAATTATTGTGTAAATGTTTGATTTTTCTCTTGGCTCCAATGTTGTTACCATAAACAAATAAATAATTCTGATTTCTCCATTTTGAATGTCTAAGAAACTTGTGCACATAAAATAATAAGTGCATTGTGGCAAGAAACACCAAAACAAAGAGTAAGAACACTTCATAACAGTCACTGACACTTCCTGTGTATGGAGGTTTGAGGCTTTTAACCTACTTTTTGCCAAAATAAAAGAAAGATGTCCACAAGGAAAGCAACTCACTCAAGCAAATGCAATCAACAGGAATAATACTTATCATACAATCCACAAACAAGAAAGAAAAAAAAAAATGAAAGAAGAAAGTGAATGAGAAAATAAAACAGCACAAAGAGAGGGAGAAGAAGAAATGAATGAAGAAAACTAAGAAACATAGATACACGATAGGCCAAAACTTTGGGGATACCCACTGGATTTTAAAGAATCACCTAATAATTTAAGGTTGCATGCCTTTTTCAAAACATTTACTGGCTCATTTTGGGCCAGAAAGACTTTCACTTCTTGAAGGGTTTCATCATATATTAAATAATAATAATGCAATTAATCCATTACTGTGTAAAGTTTCTTTAAAAGTTTACCTCTTTAGAGCCTAATCTACTTTGCTAATGAATGATAATCATAGGATTAGCAGATTTCCAATCTTCGGTAACCATATCTCTAAAAAAAAATAAGATGCCTTAATGAGTTAATTAGTTTAGTGGCCCAGTGGATAAAGACGTTGGTTAGATCCAGTGACTAGATCCAAAAAGATTTTAGTTCAATATCAGGCCACAGCAGTGTTGAACCAAAAACTTGGAGAGTTGAGTTAAAGGGAAATAAATAAGACATCCGGAAGAAGCATGGCACATGGAACTAGAATAATATACCCCAGTGAATGAAATAAAGGGTTCAGTTCGAAATTCCAATCACCTGAAGTAAGCTGGAGTATACAACAGCCAAAACACTGTGAATATGGCAATGAAGATGAGCATAACAGTCCAAATAATGTAAATAGTGCAAGTAAGGATCTTATTATTCAAGGAATTGATAGTAAGTTAATGTCTCATTAAGTTCTGTTAATAATCACATTAACATTGCTATTTAATTCTTTGTATAAATTGTTTCTTTATGAAATAAAATATAAGCTGCACACTCTCACTCTCTCTCTCTCTCTCTATATATATATATATAAAGTGGACACTGATGTTTACACTTGGTAGCAACAGTCTGTTTCATCCTAGAGCACAGTCTTCAGGATGGCCTGAAGATTACCTTCAAGCATGAAACAGACTGTCACTGCTCACTGTTGACCTCAGTGTCCATTTTTATATTTACATATGCTCTATTCCTGATATTGAGGACATTTACTCATAAATACTTCATACGTTAAAACCATATTGTTATATATATATATATATATATATATATATATATATATATATATATATATATATATGAAAAGAGTAAAATGTGGAGAACACAATAGGACACTTTGTGCCTGCCACATGCTTTGACTGACTTTTCAACACCCTGATGAACATTCTCAAATTTACATGCCTTGATAAACTAATGACATTCTTGCCTCTGTGTATATAAACATGTGCATCATCAACCCTACATTGCCTTGATAAAGTCCCTTAGATGACAAAACACATTTGTCTAAGTATAGTTATTCATTTTTCTTTTCTACAGATACCATCCATCTGAGAATATATATATATATATATATATATATATATATATAACATCAATCAGCAAAATAATAAATTTTATTTTTTATTAATCATATATATATATATATATATATAACATCAATCAGCAAAATAATAAATTTTATTTGTATTAATATATATATATATATATATATATATATATATATATATATACATTTTATCAGCAAAATAATAAATTTTTATTTGTATTCAAATATATATATATATATATATATATATATAACATCAATCAGCAAAATAATAAATTTTTTTTTTTTAATCTTAGTAATATATATATATATATATATGCTATTGAAAATATATATATATAAAATCAACGCTGAGTTTGATTTAAATTTTTTTTTTATAATTTTATTTATATTTTATATATATATATATATATATATATATATATATATATATAACATCAATCAAAAAAAAAAGGTTAAATGTTTTTATTTTTTTTAATTATATTTATAATTATATATATATAGATTATATTTTTTACAATAAGATTAAATGCTCATTTGTTTTGATTTAAATGTAGAGACATCCATCTTCAGGAGACTTGATTGTAAACAATTCAAATAGCAATCATATTTTCATTAAAAACATCCAGATCCGTTATTTGAAATGAATTGATAAATTTTGTTAAAGAAATTATTAAAAAATTTTGAAATAATTAGTTGTTCTTTTTTAAAATGAGATTTGAGAAAATGAAAAGTCTGTTCCAGCAAGAACATATTTGAAGATCTGTCAGGTATAGAAAATATAGATGTTGTTCTTGTTTGAACTCTTTAGTAATAAAAGGACATCTAAGTTGAAAATATATGAGAACTTATTTTTGTATCTGAAATGCTATTGGATGAAAATGAGTTATATTTGGTTTTATGAAAAATAGTCCAAAGACAACGCTGAGTTTGATTTTAAATTTTTTTAACAGCAAAAAAAAATATATATTATATATTTATATATATATATATATAAAAATCTTATTTAAAACAACCATCAAAAAACTCGGTTAGGTTGAACAATGTATGTTTTGATAATGTTTACAAAATTTAATGACAATATTTATTCTTTGGGATCTTTTGTAATTAATTAGGACAGTTTTGTTCACAATATAAAAGATTTTGTTTTTATTTTTGCTTTTTTAAGTTTTTCTCTTCATATAAGATTAAATTTTTTTTATTTTTGAATATATAGAAATCTGTCATTCAAACAGAAAAAAGAAAGATTAATCATCCCTGAAAATTTATTACCTGGTATGGAGCACCTATCCCCAAAAATGATCTTTGATTTGTTCCCTCTGTCTTTTCATAAATTTTTCATGGCAACTTCTCTGACCATCATTTTGTGGGGCCCAAAATGAATTTTGAAATTGTTTGGCATATTGGATTATTATTATTAAATATTTATATGATTTAATAAAAAAAAATTACTAAACAGGTTGTTAATTTTTTTAAAACGGAAAAAATTTGAAAAAATTAATTAGCAAGATGAGGCAAGGAAAGAAAAAAACTGTCTTTAAGAATGAGAGAAATGAGATTTGAGAAAGGGGTGGAAAAGAATAATAAATTTGGATTGGACCAGAAATCAAGTAAGAATATTTGAAGATGACTGTTTTGCATGGAAAAAATCATTTGGATAAAGAGAGAAAAATATAGAAATTTTTTTAAGAAATTGTCTTGAAGATATGAAACAAACAATGAACAGACCTTTAAGAATTGGAACCACGTTAATAAAGGAGACATTTCAATGTAGATATCTAAGATTTTTTGAATCAGGTAAAACAAAGAGGTAAAAAATAGGAGAATTGCTTATTTTAGTCATGACGGAAAAGATCCTTTCTAAATTGATGAACATGAGCGGGCTGTTTAACAAAGTCCATGAGAGAAAGCCAAGGGTCCCATGAAAATAGTCAATGGATTTTGTTTTTTTTTAAACAACTTAACCATACTGCAAACAGAGGGGATAATATCTAGAAATTTCGAAACGAAACGTGACCTGCGGAAAAAAAAAAATGTGGTCAATAACAATTTCGAATACAGGTTTTGGAAGAAAAGGAAAGAAATTTCAGGAACCCATATAAAAAAGTCTGATTTAAAACAACTAGATTGCAACCAAACACTGCGAGGAAGTTAGAAAACAATAGATAATAAAACACAATGTAGACAGTTTTTGTTGATAACCCAAGTTTGTTTGCGGCGTCAAAAGCAGGGCCCCAATTGACAAAAATTATTCTTTGGGATCGAGAAAAGAACCCTCAGACAAGAAGTTCCAGCCCAAGTAGACGAAGGAAGATTTTGTTGAGCTGCAATATAAAGTCGATTGTTAACATTTTGTTTCTCTTGTTTTTTCAGAAGTTTTCTCTTCATATATCAGACAATCGATAGAATTTTTTTTATTTTCATAGTTTATGAATATATAGAAATGATAATAAAGTCATATCAAACAGAAAATTTTGTTTTTATGGGAGATTAATCAGGTTGTTACCTGAAAATTTATTACCTGAGTTTTATTTATTAGGTAGCACCCTATCCCCAAAATGTGATCTCCTGCTGGTCCAGTCACTTCTAAACACAGACGTGATGTGACCGGAGATCCTCTGTCTTTTTTCTATAAATATTTTCATGGCTGGTGATCATCTGACCAAAGGGCTATTTTCACAGGAGGGCCCAACTGCATGAATGGCGCCACGCTATTAGGTTGGCATATTGGTCCCACCCTTTTACTGTCAAAACAGTTAAATGTAACTGCCTCTTTTACTCCAAAAGATTCTTCTCTCACACTTCCTGACAGTGGAACTCCCTTCCTCTTACTTCTTATCCCTGATAGTTATAATCTTCAAATATTCAAATGTAATGTTAATCGACATCTTCTGATGCTTTGATCTCCATCTTTCTTTTTATCCTTTCCTCAAACACTGCTTTACTCTTACTTTCACTCCCTGTAAACCCTTGCATGCTAGTGGCACTCCCACCTTGATTTAAAAAAAAAAAAAGAAAAAAATTAGGGGAAGAAATACAGTAATTAAACATCTTTTTCATTTCAATTCATTAATATTGTGAAAAATTAAACGTTTTAGTGAAATCTATGTACAACTTTGAGATTTTAATGGATAATATGCTACAACTTAAAAAAAAAAATAGTTTCGGTAGAGACGATTGAAACATGGTGGTCATATTATACTCAAGTCGTATTATACACGAGTAACTATGGTAGAATGCAAACAGCGGAAAGTAGAGTGATATTTTGGTCAAGTATTATATTATAGATCCTTTGAAAGTTGATAATGGTGGTTCAAGATACATGCAGAAATTTATCTTAAGTTTGAGTGGTACTAATCATCAGTAAGAAGCTTTAATGTCTTCATGCAAGACAATTCTACTTCAAATTCTGCGATGCTGACTACTGCCCACTTTACCAAATATGCAATTCAATCATCTAGTTATGTGACCTGATGAACCAGGAAAAATATATTTTCTGCAGAAATAAATTATAGCTGTGGAACCTTAAGGATGTCTCTTAATTATTTAATTAATATTTGCTCTGTTGTTACATTGAGCTCTCTGGATTACATCCTCTTTAGAATTATCCACACGGATTACCAAACCCTTCATTACCTTATTATATTTACTATATATAAGTCAAAAATGATCTGCACTTTTGCCCTAACATATCTTTAAACAAGATTGTGGATAATTTTTGACTTTCCCTCAGATACATAAAAATCCAAATTTTTGGTGTGACCAGCAGACTACTTGCCAAAAAATCTCAAAACAAAGGTGGGGGAGTGGGAAATACTAATAACAAAAAAAAGCAAGAAAAAATCAAACTAAGAAAGAAGAAAAGACTAAAAAACAAATACCTACCTAAGCATTAAATAACAGTGCTCAATACCTAGACTATCAAGACAGTACAAAAAAGATCATCTCAGTATTAACTTGTGCGTGTGCATGTGTATATAGGTACTTCATTGCATGGTTAGAATGTCTGCTTTTGATGAGAACCAAGTTTGAATCTGATCAAACATTTAGGTTGGGAAGACAAACCTTGAAAAGGGCCTAGAAATCATACCATTGTTTGACCCAAACCTTGTGGGTGAAATTATAAAGATGGAAATGTTCAGAAGTCATTGATGAGTCACAAGTCATTGAGACCAAAGGTTTCAGCATATTGGCTTTCTTCAAAAAGCTGGTGATCATGTTAGATTATGCACTTAAATAGGGATTTGACCCCTAAATGTTTGATCATACTGTGTACCTTTTTCAACAAACCTGAGCTTGGCAAAAAGACAACAAAGAAAGCACATTAAGCATCTATTTCTGCAGACTTCACAAAGCCTTTGAACTTAAATAGCAACACAGGTAAAGAGAAACACTAACTGTAATCAAGAGAAAGAGGTTCAGTCGGAAGAGGAACAGCAGATTTTATTTTTAAAGCAGAACTAATTGCTAATCCACTACAAGGACTGTCCGGAAAGTATACGGCCATTTTAAATATCTAGAGAACTAGTTGTTCAGAATTGATTCTATTCCACAATCAGAGAGGAACTTACAACACACGTGGGATGAGAAATCTCCCCTGGGGGTTAATGAGTCAGCAGTGAGGGACTATTGAGAGATCTTGTTATTGTGTGAATGCGGAATTTACAATGACCCATTAAATAGATCACCAGTAATGTAAAGTTGAGGTTTGGTAAAATAGTGCATTGGTCAGGTCTGTCAGGCAAGATGCCTGTGACATCTGCCAATCAAAACAGAGAAGGACACTCACCGACAGTGATACTCAAGGGCAGACGGACAGACAGGGACATTCAAGAGCAGATGGACAGACAGGCAGGGTCACTTAAGAGCAGGCAGACAAACAGATAATGACACTCATGAGCAGACAGAGAGAGACACTGAAGTGCGAATGGACAAACAGAGACACTCACAGACAGATAGGAAGATGTGAGTGCCACCAAGTTGTAGTCTTAAACTAGCAAAAAACTATGAAATTATGATACACCAAATACTGTGCAAGTCATGCATGTCTGTTCCTTCTCTCATATCCGGAGAGGAAACTTTAATCTTCAAAGTCATGAGGATCTTGAAGCTGAGACATCAATTCTTCCTTCTTATCATGATGAAGATTTATCTATTTGTTATTAACAAATTAATAAACAGAGGCACTCAAGTTCACAAACATAGACAGAGAGGGACCCTCAAGAGCAGATGGTCTGACAGATACATTTTGGGTAAATTTTGTTATTTCAAAAATGCCTGTGTAACAAAACAGCAGTAAAAAGCAGCAAATGGCCAGTACAAAGTTGCTCTTATAAAGAGCCTTATCCTATTTACATGTTTAACGATGTAATTCTTTTCTGGGATTATACTACTGGAAACAACTATATCATATAGGTGACAGGAACTAAGGAGAAGAGGATATACTAAAATTCTTCAACAAAAAAGATATATTTTATAAATAGTTTTATCAGTTCATTTATTTGAAAATGGCAGCCTTCTTTCTTATTTTATTGTGTGTGTATATATATATATATATATATATATATATATATATATATATATATATATATTTAAATGCTCTGTTTATTAAAAGTATTAAATTTTTATGTTTAACGTTAAACATAAAAATTCTTTTTTATAGATACAATATATTTATATATAAATATATATATACACACCTGTCTATATTATTTAATGAAATAAATATATTAAATAACATTTACTATCAATAGGCCTGAATAAAAATCTGACCTATAAATATTGTATTTATTATATTCTATTTACATGTTTGGCTCTGTAAAACAGTCACATCATTATTTTTTTAAGGACATTCTTGTTTTATGGGATCGGGCAAAAACATTTTCAGTCAGGCGTATTTCCAAAAATCTGACCAAATGTTATTTTTTTTTAAGGGCTTCTTGTTTATGCCAAGCACTTTTCCATACACCCTCAGAATTTAATAATGAATTTGAAATTGCTCAGAAGGTTATTATGACAGACACCTGAAGAAGTCCTGAGGATACAATGGCTGAAACATTATGATGTTAAAAACCAAAATCAGAATGCTAGTCTAAGTAAATCAGTGCATAATAATAATTCCTCATCTCAAAAATCCACAAAATAATAACCATATAAATTTTCAATAAAAATTTGATTATATTGAGATGTGTGTAGCATACTGGTTATCAGTTCAGGTGGAATCACCATGCCAAGTTCAAATTCCAGCCAAGTTTCACCTTTGCATAAATACCATGAGGAGAGGTATGAACAAATGTCCTTTCCCCATCAAGTGTGGGTTAAGTAGCAAGACAGATTGGGCTCTCTAGCTGTGGTTGGTAACCAGTCTAGGAGAAGGACAACTCTGAATTCAAAACTGGTTAGGCATGGAGCTGACCATTCCACACCATAAAAATCACAGTAGAAACAGTGGAGTATGGCTGTAGCCACATTCTCCAAAGGTAAGTGGAACTCAGGAGGAGGGGGATGATGATCTAAAATTCTCTGATAAAAAATAAAGACCCCTCCCATTTAAGTACAGAAAAAAAAAGATAATTAAAATAAATTAAGAATGGCACTTAGAACTGAATTACCCAAATGACAAATAACAAAAAGGTGAAAATTAAACAATACCGGCACAAACAACACTGTCAAAACTCACCTGGCCTTTGGCATCTGATTTGGGAATGATGCTAGCCTGGACAAAAAGAAATGATCTCTCGTTATTAACCTTTTACCAGAGGAAACAAGTTGCTGGGGTGGAGAGTACATTGGAAAGGAGACAAAAACAAAGACATGGTTTGAGGGTGGAGAGAACAGAAAATTATGTATCTTGAAGAAACTATCACATCTAACCAGACAGATACTATCACACACATAAATCCATAATTGATAGAAGCAGGATTAAATAAATTATTTTGTACACAAAAGTAAAAAAAAAAAAAAAAAAAAAAAATGAATTTTATCTCTGAATGACTAAGCTTTAAGCAATTTTTTTTATGGAATTCTGACTGCATAGGCACCTGATTGTACATACACCTAAACTCTGACTGTATATGCACCTAAATTTTATTTATATGCAGCTAAATTCTGACTTTATATGAATCTAAATTCTAAATCTATATGCATCGATGTCAATACATGTATTTTGCATTCATTCAATAGGTTAAAAAAAATTAATTTTCAACCTTTTTAATTTTGACTTTATTAAACCCCATATTCAGTCATTTTGTTCCACTTTACTGGCAACTCATAATTCCATTTTTCCAGAACCTTTCTATCTTTCTCAGCAAAGAATTATTTTTGGTGTCTTTTGCAAAATTTCATTTTTTTTTGTCATTCTACAATGACTGAAATATTTTCCCAGCATTACCAAAATTTTATTACTGCTGCAGAAATAGACAACTAAAAAATTATAATAGGAAACAAGGAGAATGAAAAAAATATATAATCACCATACACAGATAAAGCTTGATATAATTCTTTATTCTTAATCAGATTCATTTCAAATTTAATGATGGCTTCATAGTACATGAACTCATATGCCAAATAAGATTTTTAAGGTTACATCTAAGGCTTTTATTGTTGTAAATTCAACCCACAAGGATGAAAGATGTTATATTGCAAGTGAATATAAGTTGGAAGGAACCTAATTACAATTTCATAGCCAAATCCCCATTTTATGAATATTTCTCTTAATTATAATTAAAAAAATAATTCAGTAGATGATGTTATTTTATTTATGGTAACTACAGTTTTAGCAATTACCTTACTCAGTTTCCATCATCAGATACTGTATGTCTCTGAAAAATGGTGCTTTTATCATGGACACCATTGCTTCTTGACCTTTTGGCTAAGATCAAAATTTATGGCGGTAGATTGTTCTAGAGATATCTTGTCTATTTCGTACTGCTCAGTTATTGCTCACCCTATTTCCACTGAGTTCAAATATGCACTGCTTAGCCTAGGGATTGAACTCACAATTACTATGTTACCAAATTCATGAACCAATGCTTTAATCCATTAGGCTATTGTGTTCTGAGTAGAGAACTTAAAGCCTTAGACCTACTTTGGCTTTTTTTTTGTTACTTTTTTTTCACAAGGTCTCCTCGAAATACATATAGCCATTTTGAATATCTTGAGAACTGGGTGAGTGGCCTTGATGCAAGTTGGCAAGCAATCAGAGATGACCTTACTGCATATATGGGAACAGAAACTCTCCTCTAGGGTTACTCAATCAGCAGTGAGTTGTCACTGAGGCAGCTTGTGTATTATGTGACTATCACATTCACAATGACTGAATAAGTAGATTAGAGGCATTACCCATTCCACCAGCCTAGATTAAATGACCATTGAAATGCTGTGGATGAAATGACCATTGAGTTGCTGTGGATGAGATTAAAGAGAATGTTACAAAATAGCTGATGGTAATCTCAAAAGAAGACTTTTTCAAACTGTTTTGAAAAGTAGAAGTGAGAGGGGGGTAATAGTGTGGTGGTGGTGATCAGGAGGTAAGGGTCACAAAGAGAATACTTTGAAAAGGACTAATATGCCATTGCCCTAGGTAGGCTATTTTTTCATTAATGGTGGGTCTTAATGTTTGATACTAATAAAAGTTTTTAAAGAGCAAAGGTAAACTAATATTCTTACATTCCTAATACAAGGGGATGTCTTAATAATTGGGCAGGGGGGGTGCAGAGTTTTTCTCAATATGCAATAAACAGAGGGGTTATTTACATTCTTTACATTCAGACTAATGCCCCCATCTTTGTTGCTATTATCATGTTTCGGCTGTTGTACATCCTGTCTTCATCAGGTTGATCCGAGTATCCTTCAGGAAATTTTGAATGGAATCCTTTATCTAATCTACATGGGTAGACTGTTCTGATTCCATGGACCATGTCTAGGAATTTCTCATCTTGTTTGTTTGTTTAGTGGCATATCAACTCCTCATGGGTCATTTAATGCCAAAATTGAATTTTCTTGGGAGCATTAGTAATTTCTTTTACAAAAATGTTAAGCAATGTCTAGTCTGGTCAGTACCTAGATGGGTGACTGCTTGATGACAATATGACACTGCCTAAGAATGGGGATTTTGAGTTTGTTTAGCGACATATAAACTCTTCATGGGTCATTTAATGCCAAAATTTAATTTTCTTGGGAGCATTAGTAATTTCTTTTACAAAAGTGTATTGCTGGTAATTTTTTTTTTTTTTTTTACTATGAAATAGTATATTTATACTTTCATAGTGTTTTGACTCTAGTTTGGTAGTTAACTATTTGCCTATAGTTGGGACCCTAACAGGTGCTACCACCCCAGGTCAGGTGAACCTGGAAACAACAGCAAACTCTCCTCAAAACCTCCTGATCAAAGGCGTTGCTCCTGGATGTAATTTATCATCATTCCCAGGACACTTTCTCATCTTGTTCTTACTTAATACTGCTCATATTATTATCTACTGTCTTCTGATTCCTCTTTTATTGTTTTCATTCCTTAATAATTTTTTTCTTTTTCTTATATTTTCTCACACTCCATAATCCCTTGTTTCTTAGTGGCTTTATTGCCTTGCTTGGGGTGAAATTATTAAAAAAGAAGTTGCCATTTTCAGATAAATAAACCACTAAAACAATACAGAAAATAGGTGGAGGTTAGATTGATTCTTCAAAGGACAGAAGATGTCATGAAAAATCTGATTAGAGTTCCCACTTGTTCTTTCAATGTGCCATATACATTCAGGACATGAACAATCATGGTTCTCAACAACTTCCTGTTTTTTGTTGCTCTTGGAAATACTAGTACACTTTATGACTCCTCTTTGTGGTACAATTAAAATAAAAGTAAACAGAGCATGAAATTTCCAAACAAATCAATTTTGTGGGGAGAAAGGTTTGAAAGATGGTGATATCAGATTATGAACTTATATAAAGTTATCAAGACAGCACTAGATATCTTCACCTGAAGAAAGACAAATGGTAGACTGAAACCATGTCAAATAAATAAAAGAAAGTCAACTGAATCTTTACAACTCATTTGAATATCAAGGGAAAAAAAATCAGTGCCTGAGACAATAAACATTTATCCAGAAAAAGACAAACAAAATCTGTATTTGTACTTTCCATCAAATATGCCTTCAATTTTGCAAAGTATATAAAGATATGTGTGTGTGTGTGCAAATATATAGAAAAATAAGAAAGATCCGTTAGGTTAATAATCCAAAATTCTGTAGTATTTTTGTTTTTATTTTTTAAAAAACAGTGCTCAATACACAAGTAGAGCCTAAGTTATAATTATTTTTTAAAAATATGATTCCATTGCTACATAAAAGTTCTCATGTTTCAAACATGTTTCAAACATGAGAACTCTTATGTAGTGATGGAATCATATTTTTAAAAATATATATATATATATATATATATATATATATATATATATATATATATGAGGAGAGGTGCTTAAAAGTTCTCTGTCTAACCAAGATAGTATACTAAAATAAATTCTGGCAAAGTTTAATATACACACAAAAAAGGACACATTATTACTGTATGCTCTCTCAGCAAATTTAATTTTTAATAATATTAGTCTTTAATAAATCTTTAAATCACTAAAATTTACCAAGGAAGTATACAGTGATAGCATTGTCAAGAGAAAAAAATATTCTTTTGACACATTGTTTTTTTGTAAGTACATTTGTTAAATTTTACTCAAATTCTTATGATTAATCATTAGGTCAGATTTTGGAAAGTGGGCTGAGACAAGTATTTTCATATATCTCCATATAAGAGAAAAAACAGATGTAGTAAAAATCCACAGTTTGTACTAATAAAACATTTTTATCACCACAAATGGGAACATCATATTTGGCTACATTCATTATACATTTGTTGCTGCCATATTCTCCACAATCATTGGATGACATATCTAAGCACCGATTTATCTTGACATGAAAAAATAACTCACCCACCTCCACCCTCTGACTTAATTTTTCTATTTAGCGTATATCTGACTTTTAATTGGTTAAATGAGACATACCCACAAGTATATTTTTAATTATGACCTCATGCCCCCCCTTTTAACTTCTGAAAAGAGGTAATGATTTGTTTTTAAATTTCCCTAATAAATCATTTTTATCACCAGTTACCAATCATCGTCTGAGGAAGTATGATCATAGTATTGAAACAGCAAAGCTTTTGTGTAACTATGTAAAATGTTTTTAGTATAATCTTGTATAATAAAAATATTATAATGATTGATATATATATATATATATATATATATATATATAATAAAAATATAAGGTTTTAAGGTATGCTATATTTATAGGTAAAAGTGCTCCATATCTGGGATAGAGAGTATATAAATATGAAAGTGTACACATTTATATTTACTTATATTTATATACTTTGTATATGAGGTGGTATTAGAAAGCTTTTGCGCTGTATGGACTATAACAATGTAATACAATTCAATAGAAACATGCAAGCAGCTAATACTTATTGGGAAATAAACTACTGAGTCAGTCTACCAATTGGCTACATGCAATTGTCTTCAATTATTATATGAAGTATTTTAATGAGTTGGAATGATTCTGTAGTATTTATGACCTTTGCATCAAATTTCGTGTGGAGCTTTGCAAATCTGGCATAGAAAACTTTGAAATGCTTCATGAGATTTTTGATTAACATGCCCCTATCAAGGCTGGTCAAATATCAGTACAAAAGTAATGAGCATTCAGGATAAACAATCACCAGTAAAACATAGGAAGATTATGTTTAGATATTAAACATTCTGTAGAATGGACAATTATGCTGTTACACCCAGTCTGTGTGTGTGTGTGTGTGTGTGTGTGTGTGTGTGTGTATATATATATATATATAATTTATTTGAAAATTATAACATAAATATGTTATATAATCACTACAAAAATAGCCATTTTGTTTCAATGCTTCTGGTGTGATGGTGTTGAATGTAGAATAAAAAGTTCCAGTGATGGTGTTGAATGCAGAATAAAGAGTTTCAAAATCTTTATTCTGTGTATGGTGAGGTGACAAATGGCAAAAGAAGTGTACCGAGAGAAGGGGGGAAAAAAAAGATTAAAGGTGGCAAAATTGGTGTTGAAAACAAACTGTGTAGTTGAAGGCAACAATGGACCACAGAGTGTTCAAAATTTTTCCAAATTGGATTTGACAAAGTGAATTGAAATATCATGCAAGTGCATTGCCCCAGTGGGAGATCATTTTGAAAAGCACGAAAGAGCTACTCCATACCACATCATCAATCCCATGATTGGGTGTGGTCATAGAAACCCTGAACGACTGATCAATTCACTCCAAATATCTGGGTTGAATAATTACAGTAGTAGACTATTTAATCATTTAAACCTCAAACTTGACAATGGCATTTGAACCTTGAATAATATTTAAATACTAATTCTCTTTGATCCTCTTTGGTTGCAATTATTAATACCAAAAATATATCTTCTTGGTATTTTTTTTAATCATTAATTTTAATTTATTGCTATTTTATTATGTTGCTTTTTTATAATAATATTTGATCTGTTGTAACCTAGGGAAGGTTACTGAATAGAATAATCAAACAAAGGTTGGTAATGAACGATAATATTTAGGACATAAACAACACATATAAGATTCCCCAGAAGCACATTGAAGAAGTGGTCAACTGCCAAAAGTGAGTCAAGTGAATTCCACAATATATCTCCAACTGCAGACCAATATACAGTATTTACTACTGTATTTATGTGAATGGGAACATACCCATTATTGTCTGTATGTATGCTATAACACTGTCTAACTCTTAGATGTTTTAGCATATCTCAGCTCCTAACCACAGCTTAGAGAGAGAACTTTCTCCAGTCTCCCCCCAAGGTGTCTTCTGAGGAATAAAGGTTCTTGGAAATAGCCGTGAGTGCACCAATCACAAAAGGTACAAATTCAGCTGCTGCTTGGTATATTTCTCTGATTTTTCCTGCCAGGTATCAGTATCTTCATTTTCACCTGCTCTAACTTCAAATCTCTATCAAAATCCAAGTTCCAATGATTAACTTTCATTTTTGGCATTTTGCGAGCTGTCAAATTTATTTTGTACCATATCAGTATTACTTCATCTCTTCTTTTTTGTTGTTGTTATTTGATTTGATATCCTCTTGAACTCATCGGTCTTTCAGCCAGGTGAGGGTGATCATAACTCAGCTCCTACCTGCAGCTTAAGGAGAAAATGCTTTCCTTAGCTATTCCAGGTAGTGGTGCTATCTGTACACTCCTGATGGTGTCAGGTGTCCCCAAGGTGTCTTGCAAGGCAGAAATATTCCTGGGAATAGTCCTGTGTGCACCAACAACGAAAAGAACTTCAGCTGCTGCTTGTTACATTTCTCCGATTTGTCCTGCCAGGTCCTTTGGCATCTTTGCATTTTCACCTGTTCCACCTTCACAATGTCCTTATCCCAAGGTACTGCAACATCTATCAGGATCCATTCACAGCTGCTCTTGTTGACAAGTGTGACATCTGAATGATTGCTCTCCAAACACTTGTTAGTCAAGATGATTGTATCCCACATGCTCATTCTCAGTTGTCATTGTTATTCCTTCTTCTTCACATATTAAGCTTACCTTATGGCCACATAGCACTGAAACATTGAGCCTGGTCAGTACCTAGATGGGTGACCACTTGGGAATGCCAAATATTGTAAGCTTGGATGTGCAGGTGGTGTAATAGATAATGACTCAAATTCTAGTTTCACTTGGGTTTGTTATATTCACATACACAAATACTTTTGGGAAAGGTATGAATTCACCACTTGTCCCCCACCTATGGGTTAATTAGTAAAACTTGTATCACTAAATCACAATTATCATAAAAAAAATATCTAAAAATATTTTCTGGCTTTAAATAACCTGCAAAGGGTTGATAAGCTGTAAAAATAAATAATCAATCAATCATATCAAGCTAGCAACTGTCCAGGTTCACAAAAAATTTAAACAGGCAGCCCAAGATATGAGCTAAGTACTGAGGATGTCAAAATCAAGCAAGTATAAAAATTTAACTATCTGGGTTGTTGACAGAAAATGTGACATACAAATACAAAGCCACAGTAATAACAAAAGATGTCTTCCAGAAACTAAGCAAAGTATTAAGACATAGGAAAATGTCTTGAAAGAAATAAAAGAGCTGAACTGTTATGCAATATCCAATCTCCTATACGACAGAAAATGCTGGGCAATTTCCTTGCAGATAGAACCGTGCTCTCTGATTAACAATTCTGAGCCATTATCTATTACACCACCTGCACATCCAAGCTTACAGCATCTGGTATTCCCAAGCGGTTACCCATCTAGGTACTGACTAGGCTTGACATTGCTTAACTTTGCTGATTGTATGGTAACTGGTGTTTCAATGCTATATGGCCATAAGCCAAGCTTAATATGTGACACAGATGTGGTTCTATGGAAAGTTTCTGAGAATACCATGGCAGACACATATGAGAAACAAAGAAGTTTTAAGGTATTAGAATGAAACTGATACTTACAATCAGAAAAAGTCAGATGAAATTTCTGGGATACATTTTAGGGAAAGAAGGCCTTGAGAATTTAATACTCACAGGATATATGGAAGGCAAGAGAAGCAACAAGTAACGTACTTAAAAAGTTTGCACAAATGGATGACAGAACAGGGATAAAAAGGATGGTAAAGGGTAAAAAATTGCTTAGAGCAACAAAAGGCAGGAAGCTGTGGAGAGCCATGATTGTCTATGTCCTGAAAAGACTTTGAATATAAAAGAGTTGATTATACCTCCTGTGTGACAGATATTTATCATTATGTTCCAGAGAATTTTACTATTATAAAGTCTTTGTAATGAGATATTTCTTAATTGATGATGATTACTCATGAATGTGGAAAAGAACTTGTTTGATGGAATGTAATGGAAAGGCAGCAACATGCTGAGAGAGAGAGAGAATAACATGAGATGACATCGTAGATTACCAGAATCTGTCATTAGACCAAAGTGCAAGGGAAAAAGGCCATCAAAATATGTAGAAAACAAATCTATTCTTTCTCTTTTGCCCATATATATTTTTCAATAAATGGAAAGTAAAGGTTCAAAACTAATTCCATCCCAGAGGGAATTGATTCCTGGCCTTTCCTGAAATAGGCAAGGATAATTGTTATAACAGCACTAATGACTTTGTGTCTATATACAATGCAATATATTTGAGAATGTTGCAAGAATAAAGATAAAAGCTTCTAAATAAATCCCTGCTGCTAAAAGAGATTCATTATCATTATGTTTTAAAGTTCTGCTTCCCAAACTTTTTTTAAATTAATACATTTTTGAATGGTGGATTACATCATAAGTGTCAAACCCATGAGATAAACATACGAAAAAATGTAATGCAAATTGAAATATGTTTTTTTTGAAGTGTGTTATTTTGTACGAATGATTCAGTGTAATATAAATTAAACTGCACGACATTTGATTTAAAAGAACTGATCTGACATGCAAATTTTTGGGAAAATAACCGAGACATTGCTCTACTTATTGAACGTTTTAGTTCATGTCACATTAACTGATAAACTCCTACAAAAAAAAAAAAAATCTTAAATTGCCATATTAGTAAAAAATGCTCTCACTTAAATTTTCAAAATTCAACTTTAGCATTATGACAGCATGTTCCACAAGTTTGTATCTGTTATTGATAGCACATTTAAAAAATTTAGTTAATGAAGTGAATTCACTATTTTATTTTAATTTACTTTCTGTATGAATGATACCTTGTAATATATATATATATATATATATATATATATATATATATATATATATATATATATATATATATATATATATATGAAGAAAAATTCTGGTATTCTAAAAATTTTGTGTTGTTTGTTTTTCATTAGAAAAGAAGTGTTTATGTGTTCATGCATGTATATATATTCATATATGTGTTCATATGTGTGTATATATATATATATATATATATATATATATATATATATATATTATATTATATATTTACTAATTCAAAAATATGGTTCCATTGCTACACAAGAATTACCATGTTTCAAAAACATAGTAAATTTATAATGTTTAGGCTCTACTGTATTGAGCACTGTTTTTTAAAAATAAAAAATAATTAATAAGAACACCAGATCATAAATCTTACTGTTCTTTCTCATTATTATTTATATATATATATATATATATATATATATAGCCAAAGGATCAGTCATTCTTGCACTGAGGTCATGGATTTGAAATTTATCCCAGTTCAAAAAGACACTACCCAGTATCAAGCACTGACAAAGGTTGCAGGAGAAGCTTAGAGTTTTGCAAGCAAAACATGCAAGAGAAGACACTATTAGCATAGAACTTACAATTAGATTTAACAATTTCATCAGTAAGATGAAGAAACCTTGCTGTTAGTCTAGTGCTACAGTTTAATTCATGAAGTTGAGATACTGAGAAGTGGAGAGGAGAGCTCACCAGAACAATTAAAATTAAAATATTTGTAGAAAAGGCACAGGGAAGTTATGTTACAGTGATTGAAGCTGAGATGCCAGGTCAAAACTGATAAGGCTGTGGTAACAATATTCAGTGCATCGACAAAAGGTGCGATATAGATTCCGTAGTGAAAAATTGTCTGGCACAACACAACTTTCCTAGCAAAAGATTTAGCAATTGATTTGATAATTTAATCTGGAGTCTTTGTGGGGAAAGGTAGATTATTCTCATCCCATTGTCAATGTTAGGAGACATCTTAGCTCAGCTGACCTTTGGTCTAACAAATAAAACTCAGAGAACTTATTTTTTAAGTTTCTTAAATGAAAAAGAGGGACAAAGAAAATTTAAACTGCACTGATTCCAAAATTAAATTGAACTGCACAATTGAAAGAACAGATTGCACTAGGAAGACAGGATGAGACTAAATATCACAAGGAATTTTCAGGACTTTTGCTAATCCATCTGAACATCTTTATGACCGAGAGCTTGCAAATCTATTAGATTTCCTGAATTAATAAGTGTCACGATTGTATTATTTGTATTTGTGCAGTTGATGAGAACACTTCACAAGTGTGTCTCTTTGGAGTTACTTGAGTGACCAGAGAAATGAAGATTCCTTTGAAGGAGGATGAGAAGAAAAGAACTGACAATTTGGACCAGAGTTTGGACAATGCCACTGAACAAAGTTCTATTGTAGCCATGCAACAACGCACTCAAGTAAATACAATGAGTGAGAACTACTTTCAGATTTCTTTGGCACATATTTTTACAAATACAAAATCTAGAAATACTAATTCTTTATGTGCATTTATCTACACAGAACCAAATTTATTTACATGTAAAATAGGATTAAGAATAAATAGGAAAAAATAGGAAATAGTTATAAATTTAACATGTTTCACTTTTATTTAAGCTTCATCAAAAAATAAAATATAAAGAAAAAAGAAAATTCTGGAATTTTTAAAATTTTGTTTTTCATTAGCTAAGAAGCGTTCATGTATATAATGCATGTTTGTGTATTAGAATTCTAGTTGGTCTATGCAGGATTCAATTGATAATGTATATGCCTACACTTGAGTATCTCATAGGCATCTTTATTTACGTCTGGTAGTTGTTTGTATGTTAATTGGGGGATGTTTAGTGTGAGAGTGAAATAATTTAGGTATTTTAAAATTTGGTAATATAAGAAAGTGGTGTTTGTCATGTGTTTATTGATGGTAAAATATTTATCAAGATTCCTTCTAAGTATTTTCTCTGTAATAAATTATGTTCTTTTCTAATTATGATGGCATTTATTAAATTGAAGTTATAGCCTGTTTTGTTCCTGTGTGTGACCATCAAGTTCAAAGCGTTCTCCCAATGTAGGTCTCCCTTATGTTCTTAGGTGAGGGCTTTTAGATTTCTAGATTCTTTGCCTATGTAGTTTTTCTGACATTACAGGCATTTTATATCATAAATCCAAGCATCTGATATATTGTTGGATCTATTTTTCTTTCTGACTATATCTCTGGTTATATTGGAAGTGGTGGTAAAGATCTTAATGTTGGGATAAGTGTTTTCCAATTTTATTGATAGATTGTTGGAGGGCAGGATTTTGAATTTTGTGTTTTTGTCATTGGTGGTGTCTACTTTTTTGGACTTGTAGATTTTTTATGCTTATCTTTTAGCATTGAGGATGAAATGATGTAAATAGTAAAAAAAGTCTAAACATTTTTCCAAAGTATTTCTCTCTTTCATCTAGGTATTCTGGTCTATATAGTCTAATGGATTCTCAGGTAATAACCTGTGATTAGTCCTGATTTTGTTTTTGTTTGTGTTAAAATGTTTGAGATACACAATGAAGAAAGAGCGCTTGGAGAATTTGACACTAACTGAACATATTGCAAGTAAGAGAAATACAATGAAATAGCAAATAACCCACCTAATTAGTTTGTGTAAATGGATGAAAGAAAATAAATTGGGAAAAAAAGTAAAAAAAGTAAAATATTGCTAAGAACTACAAAGAATAGGAAAATGTGGACAGCCATGATCATCTACGTCCTGAAGGGACATTGACACATAAAAGAAGAATTTCAAAAAGAATCTATAGCTAATCATGGCTAAATTGGGTAGGGATATTAATTGCCTTGACAACACTGAATTTCAGAAATCCAGGCCATCATGTCATGTCTTGTTTAAACATTGTTAGAAATTTCTTTTCATAATAGATTTTGTAAACATGGAGAACAGTGTGTAAGAGGTGAGAGAAAGTGGCCTCACCCACAGATCCAAGTATAGGTAACATGAATATAGGTAAAAAAAATCAAAGAGAGGCTAAATAAGTAGGTAATTTGGCACAGAGAATATTCACCTGAAAAGTGACAAAAATGCCAACTCCACCCCAGGGCAGTATGCCAAATGAAATGCAGTCACACTAACAGCCACAATCCATATTAACTGCTTTGGAACAGAAATGAAGAGTGTAAACGAAAATGGAGGTGGGGGTAATATTTGTCTGTATGAAGATAAAAATAATTTAGAACACACCATTTTTGAAAACATGGCATGCTAATACAAATTAATAAAAAAAAGGAGAGAATCATTAGTACAACTTAAGCACAGTTTTAAACTTGACATTTTTAAATAAAAAAAAAAAGTACAGATAACTCTGTAAAAAGTCAAGGATTAGTTTGACATTGTATTTATATTATCAACAGAGCCCAGCTCCGAAACTGATTAAAAAAAAAAAAAAATTCAATATTTTCCAATTCTGATAAATATCATGGTCTCTGCAAGGTTTAATAAATATTAATCTACAAAATTTATTCCCCCCCCCAAAAAAAAACTTATCTTTTTTTTATGAGTGGACCAGTTAATTTTAAGTAGTGCTGAAAATTCATTAGCAATGCATTTACATTATCCATAAACTAGCCTTATTCAGTCAGTAATGTTTACATTAATCTATGACTCATCTTTATTTTCAATATATTTCTATAGCAAAAGCATTAACAAAACATTTACACAAGTCCATAGAAACAGCCCAACATACTAATTACAAATTGGAGTGCAAAAATTTAGATATCTGTTATGAATTTAAAAGCAATCCAACAACAGCAAAAAGACAAGATGGTGATAACCTTAAGAAATGCTTTATTCAAAAAAAGAAACTGAGCTGAACGTTACTATCGGTGTCTCTCCACAGCAGAGATCTCATTAGATGTCTTGATATATAGTTGGTCCAATGTTTGGATGACTTCCTCATAGTTTGTACAATCTTTGATGTACTTATACACCCTGGATGCAACACGATTTATCAGAGATCGGAACTTATCTGGTGCTTCCTCCCCACATTGCAGAATAAAATTTTAAAAATGTTCTTTTCAGATGATTCCAGTCCTTTAGATCATTAGGAGTATTGTGATCTAGGTCCTGTCAATATGGTTTGAATATTTTGCAGATGTTAAATTTTTCTGTCTTTTGTTGAATAAATTGTTATGAATTTAAAAGCAATCCAACAACAACAGGAAGACGAGACGGCAATAACCTTAAGAAAGGTTTTATTCAACAAAAGAAACTGAGCTGAACATCACTATTGGTGTCTCTCCACATAATCCCCCCCTCTCCAAAATACAGTAGAATTTTGTAGTTTAAATGAGTCTCTATTACTACAACGTCACTTGTACAAATCAAGATACCACTGGTTCAATTCACCGTTCTTGCTTTCTGCACACTTCACAACGTAAATCCGAGTTTTCTTCTCCCGTTTTAACTGCTTCAGCTCTCTTTTATCAGGCCAACACCGCAGTCGACCAACCAGTCAGCGTTCTTCGCTTTTATTCTCAGTTACCCAGGCAAATAGCCTCCTCCAGTTCGACTAATCAGCACATGACTTGCTATCGGTGGAAGCATGCCAAACTGTACAAAAACTCTTGTTACCGCACACACTGCTGGAATTGCTGGACAGGATAGTAATACCATTTTCACGGAGCAAACTTGCCGATGTCACGTGCTGAATGTTAAGGTAAGACCCTTATTTTCCTATGCACCAGATGCAAGCCACTCTGGCTTGCTTGCTTCTACGGGTCTGTTCACCACAAATTTATAAAAGAAAATGTAAGTTCATTTGTATACAATAAATTTACATATAACTCACAAAGGAAAAGTTTGAAAATTGATTAGAGGCTGGTATCACATAATAAGAGACTAACCCTAAATTATCATGTTGGGGCTGTGTTGAAGTGAGTACGTTGCGACTGCCCGGGTCCTCAGAAGCATGTTAGATATCCGGGATACTTATTCTCCCAGTGGATGGACAAGGTGCCAGGTCTTGAAGAGATACTCTGGACTCTCGTCCATGAGGGTACCTTATTGTTAAACCTAGGGAAGGTTACTGAATAGAATAATCACACAAAGGTTCATAATGAACGATAATAATTAGGACAAGAACAACACATATAAGATTTGTCAGCAGTGCGTAGAAGTAGAAGTCAACTGCTAAAAGTGAGCCAATGAATTCCACAATGAAACTGCAGACCAATATACAGTATTTACTACTGTATTTATATGAATGGGGACATACTCATTATTGTCCATAGGTATGCTACAAAACTTATATTTGTGTATGTAGGATTTACGTCAAGCAATTCTACCCTATTGACAAAATTATCATTTTTACTTGACCAAAGTTCTTCAGAAGTACAGGTCCGGAGACAAGCCACGATGGTAAAGATGAGCCAACTGAAGAGTGCCGGGGTGGGGGGTTGGTTCGGGGAATATCTAGGAAGTGTTTTAACAGAGGATGGAAAATGCAACACTGAAATCCAAAAGTACATTGGGATAGTGAAAGACACCTTTCAAAAATAAGCAAAGTACAGGGTGTGGCAGAAACACCTCCCACATAATGCTAAGACTTTAGTGACAATGGGGTCTCCATTTAGCTAATGTCTTAACATTATCTCAAAGGTATTTCTACCACACCCTATTTTAAGAAATAGGAAAATTTTGTTAGAAATAAAGAAAAAGTTACCCGATTTCTGGACCCTTTGTTTATTTTCAATGCATTTCTATAATAAATCCATTAACAAAACATTTATATTTTATGTAGAATTCTTATACAGTCAATAATAGCGTAATAGATAGTGGCACAGATTGAGAAATCAGAGAGCTGAGTTCAAATTCTGATCAAGTTCGTAACATTCACTTATATGCAAATACACTTAGAAAAGGTATGAATCCATCTCCTCCCCATTGTTATGGGTTAAATAGTAGGACTTGTATTTGAAAAAAATCATTGTTATTGCAATATTCACTAATAAAAAAACAAAACCTAAAAAAAAAGATCTATACTTTTAATCCAGTTTGCCTTTAAATAACCCACAAAGGGTTGATATGCCATAAAAAACAAATCAATCAATATTCAACCAATAACACTTGCATTAATTTTTAACCCTTGATAAGCCTGGTTAATAAAATGAGATTCGTTATATCTTTGGTTGCATAAACAACTTATAATAGTAAAAATAACAATGACAAATGTTATAAATTATTTTTATAAAATTACCAGCTAAAAACAGTAGTTTTTGGAGTGTGTACATGAATGGCTCTCTGATGAAAAGGGTTTTCTTTTTACATTATGACAAATTGATATTGTCATCATCATGAAAGTCATGTTTTTTAAGGATTTAAAAACAGACATTTTAAAAGTACATATAAAACTATTTACAAAAATATATAAAACAAAGGGGGTGGAAGTGCAAGGATAAAGAAAAAATATTACTAAGCATAAGGTGGTGGATTGAAATAACAAAGTAAGGGATAACTGGTTATTGCTCCTCATTCTTCAGAGCCAATTGAGATGAAAATCATTTGTGCATAATCACTAAAAAAAAGGTGGGGGCAAAATACTACCAGAGAATCAGCTAAATAAATCAGAAAAGGTTACATTAACATTCACCAACCAGTCTTTCTGTTTACAGAGAGAAGGCTGCTTAGACTTAATATAAATGGTCTTGAAAATATTGTTTTATTCAGTACAACTTTTGGCAATGAAGTCTTTGTATAAAACTAAAATGATTGGAAAACTCAAACATCCATACAGAAATAACAATCTATTGTTGGCAAATTTACTGAGTTTATTTTCTTGAGATTTTTTCTCTCTCTACACAAATACTTTCTACAATGGCAAAATTATAAAAACAAATGCAAACAATTTAATTTTAATGTTGTTGTTGGGTTACTTTCCTTCCTTTTCCCTAATTAGTATACACCATGCTCGGCTGCTTAATGAACAATCAGTGACACTCTACAGAGAAGAATTTTGTGGGTAGATACTGTGACGCCAAGATGCTTCCTGGACATATGAACAAAAAAGTACCATCATTTGTAAAAAGTGCTACAGTTTGTGAGTAAGGACATACTTATGTAATATTCACTAACTTTCCTTTGCAGGGTTGTAGAGAAGACATGTAACACATTTATTCACTTTGATATAATGTTCACTTTGTATATAATGTTCTCTTTGTATATAATGTATATAACTGTATGCATTGTTTTTAATGTTTGGGCAAATATCTGTACCTACCACAAATACTATTATAGCCACTTACATATATTTGGTAAATCCAATATTCTCATTACTTGCATTATTCGGACTGACATCCTCATCTTCATTGCCATATTCACGTTTCAGTTGTTGTATGCTCCAGCCTTCAGGTTATTGGAATTTTTCTTCAATATCTGTCTATATCTCTGAGATGAGGTATTATGATTACTTGCATTATTTACATTATTTGGACTGTTACACTCATCTTCATTGCCATATTCACAACGTTTCAGCCGTTGTACACTCCGGCCTTCTTCAGGTGATTGGAATTGAACTGAACCTTTTATTTCGTCCACTGGGGTAGATTGTTCTAGTTCCACATGCCTCTTCTGGATGTCTCAGTTATTTCCCTTTAACTCAACTCTCCAAGTTTTGGTTCACCACTGCTGTGGCTTGGTATTGAACTAACAACTCTTTGGGTCTAGTCACGGGATCTAACTAACTACTTTATCCACTAGGCCATGTGTATTCTTATGTTGTAATGCTTTTTAAATTTTAAATGTTGTTATGCAATAACATTTTTATTTACACTGTTTATATGTGAACTATTGTCCTCACCTTTGTTGTTGTTATCACAGCACTTAATCCATTGGGCCTGTATCAGCTGTATTTTGATCCAGGTAACATTTTTTACACTATTTACATTATTTGGTCTATCGTCTTCATCTTTGTTGCCATATTTATCACAACGTTTTGGCCATTGTATGCTCCGGAATTCTTCAGGTGGTTGGAATGTCGAACTGAAACCTTTATTTCACTCACTGGGGTAGACTGTTCTATTTCCACGCGCCATGTCTAATGGATGTCAGTTATCAGTTATCTCCTATTAAATCACCTCTCCAAGTTCTTCACTGCCTTAACCAGGTATTGAACTCACAAGTCTTTGGGTCCTGTCACTGGATCTAACTAACACCTTTATCCACTGTGCCATGTGTCCTTAAGCAAGTGAAATAAAGTGTTCAGTTCGACATTCCAACAACATGAAGAAGGCCAAAGCATACAACGGCCAAAATGTTGTGATAAATATGGCAACAAAGATGTGGACAATAGTCTGAATAATGTAAATAGTGTACATAACACCTCATCTCAGAAATATAGACAGATAACATTTTTTAGTATGGAAAAAGAGTTATCTGACAAGTAGTGTGTCTGTGAAACTTGAAGTTTGTCATAAGTCTTTAAAACTTTTTCTTATCATGACTATTGTTGCTCTGTTTTGATACTGAGTGTTTTGATTTCATTACAATAATTTGATTACTTTTAAATTTTACTAATTTACATGATTTTTTTTTCTTATTAGGCATAATAGATTTGTGTTATTATTAACTTATCACTAAATATTCACTGAATTTTGTTTTCCTTGCCAGGAATGAATTTCCTGTCATAAATGACAGGCTATTTTGAAACATTGACAAACAAAATTTGGGAATTGAGAATTCAATAAGGACGCATAAATTCTGCAATATCATATTCTGTCCATAGCTATATTTCTGTCTGAAACTATTCAAAGAAATATAGGTCAAAAGATGCTTATATTGATACTTAATTCATTTAATGTCAGAAGAATGTCATGTGCCTGTATGACAACACACAAAATCCAAAATGTCCTTTCTGAGAGATGTGACCTTTAAAAGTCAAGCCTAAGTGGTTTCTGGGAGATGCTTTGTTTTCCTTTACCTTTTAGCTATCCTGAAATCAAGAAAGAAAATAAAAAAGGCTTTCAAATGAAATAAACATAGCAGCAAGACATTTCCAAGAGAATTGGAATTGGCAAAATGTGAAATTGCATAAAAGATCTGTTGAATGCAGACAGCCATTTTGAATATCTTGAGAAGTGGTTGTGCAGCTTTGATGTAAAATGGAAACCAACCAGAGGGGACCTTACTGCAAAAAAACAGATACTCTCCTAGATAGTTACTCAAATGGCAGTGAGAAGCTGTTCAATAAACTTGTGTATTGTGTGACCATTATAGGTCTTACAGACAATCGTTCATCAGATCTCATAGATTGGCACTATAGAATCACAAAAACCACATTGCTTAAAAACTTCCAACAGCAGAAACAACTAAAAAGAATAGCACAGTTAACTCAAAAAGAAAAGAAAAACATAATCAAGATGTTGACTTTCCACACTAGTTTAAACAAAAGTTTAGGAAGGAAACACCTATTAGTACTGGAAAGAACAGTAACTGTTAGTGGACTTGAGAAGCCTATTTTCTTGGTCTGGTTTGTTTTACAGCATACCAACATCAATGGGTTATTTAATGATGACAAGATTTTAATTGCTGGTAATATTCTTTTTTTTTTTCAAAAATATATTGCTGGTAAATTTTTTTACAAGAACGTATTGCTGGTATTAAAACCTATTTTTACACTTTCATAGTGTTTTTACCACAGTTTGGGGGCTAACTATTTGCGCATAGCTGGGACCCTAACAGGTGCTACCACCCTTGGTCAGGGTGGACCTGGGAACATCAGCAATTAAGAGGCGATTCCATGCTCCTCAAAGTCTCCTTACCAGAGGCCTTGATGTCAAATGTAGTTTATCATATTTACTCCGGATGAAAAACTGTTTTAAAAAAAAGATTTTAATGAGTTTCAACTGAAAGTATTGTTAACTTTCCCCAATGAAATGGCAAATTTCCCAATTACAACAGCCATCATATTGACAATAAATATAGATCTAGTTTTCTATCTATATTTCTCAAGGACACATGGCATAGTGGATAAAGGCGTTCATTAGATCCAGTGACAGAACCCAAAGAATGTAAGTTCAATACCCGGTTAAGGCAGTGGAGAACATTCAAAGGGAAATTAACAGGAGATAACTGATAACTGACATCCATTAAACATGGCACGTGAAACTAGAACAGTCTACCCCAGTGAAAATAAAGGGTTAAGTTCGACATTCCAACCACCTGAAGAAGGCCAGAGTGTACAACAGCCATAACGTTGTAATAAATATGGTGACAAAGATGAGGACAATAGTCCAAATAATGTAGATTAAGTTTTGTTTGAAACATCGGCTTTAATTAATATTGGCCCATTGTTTTGCAGATGTCTGTACATTAATCCGGGATGGCTAGATGCTGGGATGAGACAAATTTTTTTATTAAAAATCTATGATATTTATTCTAAAAGCAACTAATTTCTTACAATAAAAAAAATAAAAAATTTTCTCACTGCATTCTTGCATGCACACACACAAACTTAAATGCTTCTTTTTAAATTGGTCAATGAAGCCCAAATGAAGGTTTATGAACTTAAATTTAAATATTTGTACTTTATCTCTAAATCTAAAAAAATTAGGATCTAATCAGAAGAATTAATTCTGCTGTAATAAATAAAACAAGAAAATTACAGTTTTTCTGTCAATTGTAGTTTATAACACCTAAATGATAAGAAAACAAACTGAATTGAAAATACAAAAAGTAGATCAGTTTGCCTATCATTTGGTCCACATTCCTCTCCAGTTTTTTGAATAGGGGTAGAGGTTTACACCGCTTGTTTCCTGTTTATGGTTGTGTTTGCAGTTCCTTCTAAAGTCTTCATTCTCTTTCACAAACCATAGTCCCTTGCATCTTAGTGCCATTATCATCTTGGTTGGGATGAATTGATTTAAAAAAAAAAAAAAAAAAAAAGAAAAAAAAGAAAAAAAAAAAAGAAATTTTTGCCACAGTGCAAGGCAGGTAACTATACATTAAAATCTTTTTGTAAATACAAAAACCTTTTTTGAGTATGAATAATTGGAATGCACTAAAATTCTTTATATAGAAAATGAATGTGCATAGAGCACAATTGTTAAAGTGCAATAGAAATTGCTCTATGAAAAGTAATAAGAGCATTTCCATGTAGAATTATTCAAGGTGATTAGAATAAAAGTTAAAAGAATAAAAAGTACAAACATTTATTTCCTAAGTTTCACAGATGTAAATCAACACTTTGAGGGCAAGATACATTCAAAGTTGGTTGAAGACCAATGAAAGTTCTTTAAGATTTTTTATTTGTTTTTTTTTTTTTTTCCTTCAGTTCATTTCTCTGGTTCCCAGGAATAGATTTAAGACACTTTGTTTTTTTATTTCATTTCAGATTAACACCATAAATTCAGTTTCTAGTCAGGGAGAAAAAGAAAATCCAACTTATTCTCGATTTTCATTCAATTACAGAAGGTGAATGTCCTCACAGATATAAAGTGTCAGTTATAAAAAAAAAAAAAAAAAGCATGATTAACCAAGCCAAAATAATTTCTTCTTTGTACACATTATTCAATAAAAAATGAAATAGCAAAAAATAATCAACAATAATCTCCCCAACTATGTTACTGACAAAGCAAATAAAATTAGCTTTAAAGAAATTCAGAAAAAAATAAAACACACAATCATCCCAATATAAATAAAAATAAACACCATTAACTTATTCTATAAACTGATTCACTATCTATAAACAAGATGAAAAATGTCAAAGAAATTTAATGCTTCAGAAAATATCATTTAATGATCCCAACAAATATCTTAGAATAAGCATTTACTACTAAAAACCCAAAATATCTAACTAAATTACCAATAACTTGGGAGCTCAAAAATCAATATTCATAAATTCTCATGTCCTCTGGGAGATTGCATTTCCAATAACAATAATATTAAATTCTTACATTGGCTACACATGCACTACACTGTTGTAGATGACCTACTTGTTGAGACTTAGATCAATTCATGCAGATATCAGTCATCACATCCCAAACAACAAAAATACAATTCAATAAGACAAATAGTAGATAATACCAAAATACTATACAACACCGAATGCAAAGTAAAACTCAAATGCTTAGAAGTTATTATCATACAAAAGAAACAATCTAGATTAAATATTTTTCACCATTGGAGATGGTAGCTTGAAGTATGTCTAAAATATTTAATATACATACAAAATAATATGTGTAACATGCTTTTTTTTTTTTTGTACTCAATTTAACAATTACACATGATGTCACTTTTGGTGTAATTCATATTCTAGTGCTCTAAAAAAAAAAAAAAAGAAGTCAGATGCTATGATTTAACCAAAAAAATCTTGCCTACCACACTGACAACACCCAGTTCTTGATAATGATTGAGACAATCAGAATTTCTTAGGCAAACTTTGGAAACTTAATCCACAATTTTGAACCCACTGTACAAAATATTATTTGAAAAATGGCAAAAAAGACAATAACTAAAATAAAATTAATATTATCCGTTCATCCTACAGATGTCAGTACATTAGTTCAGGATGGCTAGATGCTGGGATGAGACAAATTTTTTTATTAAAATTCTATGATATTTGGTTGAATTTCATAAAACTTGTTTGGATGAATACTTACTGCTCATCAGTCAGCAAAATTTCATACATGATCATCTCTCTCTTTCAATCAATGACTGACTAAACAGAAGATTTAGAGGCTGGTATCACATAATAAGAGACTAACCCTAAATTATCATGCCATTTGTTTCTATGGTAGACTGGTTGCCAATCAAGGCTATAGGTCCCAGTCTGTCCTGCTATTCAAACCATAGCTGGGCAGAGAAAAGATGGGATACCTTACTTTAAAATTATGCATTTTAGCTTTTGGAGGGGGGACTAACAAAAACAAGTCTTCTAAATTTACCTTTGTGATTATTAGGCAGAAAAAAGAAACTGTTATTTGCTTACAAAAGCAAATGTCATAAAGAAAATGATCTGTACAAGTTGGTAGAGTTTTAAATACTGACAGTAGAGTGCATGAGTCAGAACTTTATTGCAGAAACAAACACAGTTGGTGCATAAACACCAGGTCAATAGACTGCAGCAGATTCCAGCCCACCCAGCAAGGTAGCCAAATATGCAAGATACAGCAACTGCTGTTGTTACTATTCAGTGCGCAGTGTTCTGCAGCCAATTCCTTGATCAATAATATGCAATACCACTCACTCACTTCCAATGAAAATTAATTTTTCTCGCAACATAATTTTAGATAATAGAATTCTGTAATCCATGTAAATTTCCGGTTAACAATATCTGAAGCTGCCATAATGTCTTTTCTCTTTCAATATTTTCTTTTTCACAAAATATATTTTTTTTTTTTACTAATGCCTGACTACTTTTCTTATTACATAGATAAGAAACCAGAACACATTGAATCAAAGCAAGTTTTTCAAAACAAGTCAGCACTTTTAATGTACCAAGAAAGAATCAATCTTTGCAAAGGAAGAATAGGACAAAGTAATTCATATTCTTAGAATATGAAAAGAAATATGTTGAACAAACATTATTTGTTTTTTGGTTTTGTTTTTATAGCATTTTATTCATTTATAAATGTTTTATTATACAGGGTGTTTCAAAAAATTTGATATCATTTCGCAATCTAATAACTTTGTTAGATCTCCTTCAAATGACTTCAAATTTTAATAGCATCTTTATGTTTAATGTTTGTTTTATGTTTTTATGTCTTTATGTTTTTCTTATTTGTATTTTTATGTTCTTTAATCTTTAATCTTTTTCTTTACAGGTATAAAAATGCCGTTTCTCAGGCAGTGCGCATATTAAACATTTGTGAAATCGTTCACATAATCCACATGCTTTTGAATTTCTCATTCAGATTTGGAAGAATAAATCTTATGATCTTCAACATTAATACTTTTTAATTTCATTTGCCTTAATCATGTACTTTCTGTGATATTTACATCTCAAAGGATATCAAATTTTTTCAAACACCCTGTATTTTCAAAACCTATAGAAAGTCCAGTTACAATTAAGGAATAAAACACTCATATTTAAAATAAAATATTAACGTTTTTCATAATGCTTGATTCAATGAAGACTTTTCTCTATTTGCAGTTCATTTACTTACATTGTTTTGGTTTTAATAAAATAGACAGGAAAATGACATTATTTCTAATTCTGAATTATGCCTTACCCATTCATGAATGATCACAGTTTATTTTTAAAAAGAAAAAAATAAAAGCTTTGAAAGATGTGTAGAAATTTCAGTTCATATTTGTTATCTAATAATAGAATGCTAAGTAATTTATATATTACAATAAAACAGAAAAAAAACCAATGTGATTATTTTAACTTTTTTACATTAGTGATTGATCCATCAACAAATTTTCCATGATACTTGCATTATCTGTAGAAATTCCAATTCCCCTTTGTGCTTTATTAGTAGAATGCCAAATAATTCATGTATTTGAATAAAGCAGAAAATAACCACACCATTATTTTTCCTTTTCCATAGTGATCGATCCATTAATATGGTTGTATTTTAGTGCCAATTGAACCTGATCTAAGTAGGCAACACTTTTGTTTTCTCATCACTGCTTACAAATTTTACCGCACAATCACCCCTCCCTTAATTATCATCAGTAATTTTCCGCATTAACAAATAAATGGGCAGGGCAGAGGATTGATGATTAAGCATGTAATTTTGTAAATTCTAATCTAAAATTTGTGTACATCTCAGCATTCAGTTTGCAGTGAATGATGCCCAAGATTATGGGACAAGCAGAGGAAGGTGACATACGAAAAGTGGTAAAGAACTGAAAAAAAGAAAGAAAAGGGCTGGCATAAGCGTTCAAAGGGGAGATTTTTCAGGTATCAATGGCTGCATATAGTTAAGGATTATAAAGAAGCAAAAGCTGCACTGACATACTCCAGTCAGGGCCAGGAGAGCCATATAACAACCTCTTGTGGTCAAGTGAAATAAAAGGGTAGTTACTGTGCTAGTGACTAATCCCTTTTGACCTAATAAAGGCATTCTTACACACATTAGTAGCAGTAAAAATGCTAATTTCTTTCATTGTTGTTCATCAAATACAAGTCCCAAGAGGCACTCAAAGTAGGGATTAGTGAATGAGGTTGTATGGATGGAAGAGTAGGAAACAAGTGTAGATTATGATGATATATATAGGATAGATAATGAGGGCCCTAATCTTGAAGAGGCTAAGATTCTAGGGATTGGGAAGGCACCCTCTTCAGAACCTGTTTCACAAAGTAATGATTCTTGGGAAGAAGTTGTGTGAATGTAACTTCCTCCTTACAAATGGAATGAGGATGATTTGATCCTGTATACATGTCATGGCATGTCCTAGCTGTGAAGGTCTGAACTGGTGAAACTAAGAAATGTAGCTCAGACCATTTGCCATGAAAATAGCGAGGGGTTGCAATGTTTTGTCTGTAGGAAAGTGGATGTAGGAGTTGAAAATAATTTATCACCCAAAAGGCCACATAGATGATTTTGAACTCAGTCATTGGCTGGAAAGTGAGTATTGAGTAGCTCCAGCCATTCCTTCCAAACTTCCCTCAATACTCATCTGTCATAACTTCCCTTCAACCAATTGATCCCTTCTATTCCTATTACCAAATCAATTTCTTCAGCAATGTAATCAATCAAAATTATGTAGTGGTTTAGTTACATCCCATCATAGATGGAAGTGACACAAAGAGCCCTCATTGATGCAACCTGCAAGATAATGTTGGTGACTCCTAAATAAGTCAATAGCAAGTAGAATCTAGATGGTCAATGGGAGGAAGATTAAATTTAGATACAACGGTACCAGTAATAGTGAGCCTGTCTTAACTAAGCCATTGGATAATGGAGATCAATTACATTGTGGAAAAAATTGATGTGTAAATAGGGATGGAAGTCACTAACTGACTGGTGGGTAGTTATGATAGATGAGGACAAAGTGGTGTTTGGAAGGGCTGCAAGTGTGGGTAGCTGAAGAGTGGAGGCCAGGAGAGTGTTGTGGAAAAGGGGGATGTCAGTAGATCAACAACAAGAACATCCATGCAGTGTTTGATGGCAAGGAGTGGACAGGTGAATGGTTTTCGTAAAAGAGGGCTCCAGTGCTGAAAAATAAACTGTTAAAAGATTTCTCTAAGAAGAAATGCAATAGAAGCATTCAAAAAAAAAAAAAAAGCACAGGAATGAATCAATAAGGCTATGCTGTTGTATGGATCTGAAAACCTGGGTACTACCACTAATGGTAGTGATTCAACTAATGAAAGATAGTATTGGATTTTCAGGAGGTGAATAGTCACATGGCATGCCACACAGGTGATGATATTGTTCCCTATATGAAGGGAGAATTTGAGGGAGTGACAACAAATGATGGGGATTTTACAGCTTATCTACATGTAGATAAGAAATGATGGAAGTATCATCTATGCCCCATCTGAAGTTATCAAACAAATTATATAAGCTTCAATAATTCAAATTTGGTTTAAAAAAAAAAAAAAAAAAAAAAAATTGTCAAATTTTAAACAATCAATTTAGATGTCAAAACAAAGCTGAGTTAAACTTTTAGGTAGTGACAATATGTTTTGTCAAAGTTATTTGATATATTCTAAAAAACTACTGTCTGAAGTTAATAGGCAAAACCAAATAATCATATTTTACTTCAATAAAAAGGTAATAAAATCATCAAAAATTGATCAACAGCTATAATAGAACAAATAAGAAAACACATATGATAAATCTTTGAATCCTTTACATTTTAATATCATGACCCTTCTTAGCCAGTAATCTATTATCCATTGATTTTGTTAATTTTTTTTACTTCTGCAGGTTCAATTTGCCACATGGTAGTTTTACTTGCTTCCTATAGGTCTGCTTTGCTTTTATATTGTTTGCCACCTTCATATAATTTCATCTTCAGAATTGACAATAGATTTTTGACTGGATTCTGATCAGGATTTGATGGTGGCCATTCCATTATTTTCTCTTTAGTAAATATTTTATGATCAAAGAATTCATGGATAAGCTTAGATACATAAGAAGGGGCATTGTCGTGCATAAATACGCACTTCACTTTGTAACTGCGAGACTGAAACTTATACAATGCAAAGAAGGTCTTGTTCATAAAATTGCAATAGTTAGCACTGTTCAGTTTATCGTTGACTTTGAATGGTCCAATAATTGTTTGGTCAACAATTCCAGCCTATATTGTAACACTACCCACTTCTTGTTGCCTTCTTTGAGCCACAGGCATGTCTGAATTGGATAAAATCCATTCTTTGGACCATCCATCAGGTCTATCGAATGTTACTTGAGATTCGTCCATGAAAATTACTTTAGAAAAGTCAATTTTTTATGTATTTCTTGTCCCAATCTTGATGCTTTAAAATATTTGCTTTCATGAGAGGAGGAGATTTTTTTTTACAGATCCCAATTCACAAAGTATTCTACACCTGTTGTCCTTCTTGACTCCCTCAATCCTAGCCTTTTCAAAGATCTGAGCACTGGTGATTAGTTTAATGTGCATATTAAGTTCAGTTAGTCCATTTTCAGAAATTCCAAATATTTCAAAAACTACCCATTAAAAAATGGCCAAAAATTTAGTTAAATATTTTACCAAGTGCAAAAATGGACAAGTTTAAATTTGACAAATATTGGTTCAGAACTTTTTAAGTTATTGTGGTTTATTTGATTTGCATAATAACTTCAGACAGGCTGTAATTAATTGCAAGGGCAGGACCTATTATTTCATGAGATTAGAGTTTGGCTCATGGAAATAATTCTTAAGTTAAGAGCAGGGATGGTAGACAAAGTGAAAATACCTTTTGGGGCACTTCAACGTGGTTTAATTAGCTTGTGTCACTAGATCAATTATGACTGAATTCAATCTGCACTGGGTGCTCCACATTTTTGCCCTTGGGCCACATCTAAGCTATGCTTAGTAAATTGCCATATGTGATGAACTTTCCCATGCATGGGGGTCCAACAGTTCAACTCCTACAACTGAAGTCAGATTATCCACATGTATGAATTTTATTTTATTGATGAAGGCTTATGCAGCACTCTTTTTTGAAGGACTGAATACAGAGAAATGGTGTGCACACTGTGCTATAAGGTCTCCAAATCACCCTTCACAAGTTTTGAATTCAGAATTTTCTTTCTCCTAGATTGGTTGGCAACTAAGGTTAAAGAGTCCAATTTGTCCTACTGTTTTACCTATAACTGGGGCAAAAGAGATAGATTCATCCCTTTTCCAAAGGTATTTGCATCTAAGTGAATATAATGAACTTGACTGGAATTCAAACTCTTGACGTTTGAAAGCTTATATCATGCTGATGAAAAATATAATATTCTTAAATACTGCACTAAGCTTAATATGGTTTTCTTAGCAGAGCATGTGTGATAGTTCAATGTTTTGAATTCAAGAATTTCCATAGTATATAATAAACAAAACTATAATATTTTACTGGAGTGGTAGAATAAATCATAGCAAAACAAACAGTTTTTCATATCCCTTAGTGACTTGAGAACTTAGAATTTTGGAAAATACCAAACAAATTCTGAACCATTCAGCAAGAAAGAGGAAATTGAGGAGTCAGCAGTGTCAGTAAGCAGAGGTCATGGGTTACCTAAAAACATTTGGGTTCACTGCAAAAAAAAAAAAAAAAAAAACAAAAAAATCACCAGAATTGATAGAAGTAGAGAAACATTATGGTTCAGAGAAGGATAGAATGAAAAAACTGATATTTCAGAGGGGAATGAGATAATTGTGAACGAAAGACAACTGAGTTGAAGGGAATTGTTCTCAATAAGTGGAAGATTGGTAAGACATTTCCATATTGTAGGATCCCCAAATAGTGCACAGTTACATTAAAAAGGAGAGCTGTGAATGGAGAAGAAGCTGGTAGGTGCCTAAAATAGATAAAAGAGCTGTGTTGCTAGTAGTGTGATGAAGGACGTCATTTTAAAGGTAGGTGAATTAGATGCCATGTTAAAGGGCATCAATTTGGCTTTGAACTGAGGATGAAATCCAAACTGATTCAGCTATCATGCTTGGGTAGGTGAAACCAATAATTACCAAACAAAAGCATCTACTTAGATATCCATTAAACATTGTCCTGAGATTTTGGTTGATTGAAGAAATTTGGTAGGTTTGGTATGTCTTTGAAAAAGGTCATGGCGGATATTCTTACCAAAATAAGGAAAACTTGGCTAGCATACCAGAACATTCAGAGTGAGAGAGGAGTAACCATAGTGTGTTGCATGAGGAATGCAGAGATGAGAGAATTGCATGGTTTGCACTATATGGAGGAAAGGCATAACCCTGGTTTAGGTCAGAAAAGTCAACCCATGTGCCAGACCAAAATATAGAGTATTGCTGCCCAATCCTCACTTTCCAGTCTTGACAGAATTAAAAAGTGTTTGCACAACCTTGTTTTCCAACTGTCATTGCTAATCTCTTGTTATTTTCATGACAGATGTTCAGGCAAACTACAGTCCTTGGTTCCACCAGTTTAGATATTTCTGAACATATTTGGCATCATGTATAACATATATATATATATATATATATATATATATATATATATATATGTATGTTGTGTAGGAACCTACCACCCCTCTTGAAGATGAACTCATCTACAAACAAGGACGTTAAATAGTGGCATGTCAAAAGACAGTGTCAGAGAAGTTCTGGGCCGTGTTAGTTATAGACTACTCAGGCGATGTACCAACTTACCAACCGAATAAACCCCATTTTATTGTTACATGTTATTTGGCGTTTGTCTTTATTAACCCCAAATTAACATCATAACAATATATATATATATATATATATATATAATAATAATAAAAAGAAAGAACAGTAAGATATATAATCCAGTGTTCTTATTGATATTTTTATGAAACAGTGCTCAATGTAAATTTACAGGGCATAAATATTATAAATTAACTGATTTAAAATATGGTTTCTTAGCTACACATGTGTAGCGAAGAAACCATATTTAAAATCAGTTAATTTATAATAAATATGTATAACATCTATTTAAAGTTCTCACTCTGATGAGGGTATTTAAGAACACACCTAGAGTTTTTAGTTAATGTTTTGGTGTTGGGTGAAACTACCTCTAGCATAACCTATTCTATATTCAATTTGTTGAAACTTGACTAATGCATGGAATAATAATACAACACAAAATGTACTTAGAACAAAATGCATTGAAACAAGAAAGTGTACACAATATTTACATATAGTCTTTTGTATATTCTTGGGAAGACTGTTCCTGGAGAATGAGTTGACTTAGTTGCAGTCGGGCAGAGTCTCTGGATTGAATCTCTTGATTCCTTCCCTTGTCTTCCCGGTACCAACCATATTTATATGATCGGTACTCCACTATGCAAATTAGGTGGATCCTACCACACAATTTCCTTTTTTCCTATACTAAATTTGTTATTACTGATCCTTTTTGATGGTTTCAGGATACAAACTATCACTACTTTCATTCCAGTTTCACATCATAGTTTCCTTTTTTTCTTGATTCCTATTTCTTGGAATACAAAGGACATATAATTCTGGCAAAAAGAAAATTATCTCATTTTCAATCTGACCGAATGTGCTAGAGTTAGCAAAACTCTAACTAGCTGTTTATGATGACTCATAAGTTAATTTTGCTTTTAAGTTTTGTGAAGGGGATGGGGATTATAATTTCTATAGCAGGGATCATCATCATTGTTTTTTGTTTTTTTGCTTTATCTGTCCTCCATTGTTGTCAATTTTACTACAACTTTGATGGCAGTTACTTTCTGATTGAGCATATTTAAATTTACACTTGGTGTAGTAGAGGATGTTGATTCTTCTTATCACAACTATGAATACTGATGTCATTGGTACAGGCACCCCCTCACTGTCAGTACACTGCTCCTGATTTGAAGAAGTTGAGTGGGTTGTGAACTTTGAACTCAGCTGAGGTGAAATAAAAAAAAAATTTTTAAAAAAAACACTAAATGAAGAAGATGTGGACATACTAGTAGACAAATGATGTCACAGGTGTAAAATTATAGTTTCTCACTAAAATTTGTGTTTCTTTCATAAAATAGAAGAATATAACTCCAAAACACAAGATTTAAAACCATGTGTAGTTTTCTCTTTGTTGTTATGTCACTGATATCTTGATCATTAATTTAAACAGGAAGTGTGTTAAAAAGAGTTACTTCCCTTGAATTAAAAAAAAAATTACCTAAAGTATTGATTGATTTGTTTTTATGGCTTAACAACCCTTTGTTCGGCATTTAAAGCTAATCACATAAATGAAGAATATACTTATTTGGTAGTAAGAATTTGTTGCACAGAGTTCCAATAAAAGACTTGCCTGTCTCCAGTTTCATTTGACTTGCATAAATTAATCATGTTACCTGTTTTTGTGCAAATTGCTTTGAAAACATTTCTGCATTCAGAGTGAACAGGATAAATGTTTTGTGCTCCAAAATGAAAGAATATATTTGTTAAAATAATTTTACATATTAAAATGCAGTAGATGAAAATGTTGGCAAAACACTGGCAACAAGTATTTTGAGCTGGTTTTCATATATGGTATTATATATATATATATATATATATATATATATATATATATATATATATCTAATATATATAAAATAAATGACCAGGCAGAAATAACATCCTGTTTAGCTTCAGAAATGGCCAGTTATAAAGTCCATTTTAAAGATATAAACAGAAAAGCAGGTGAAATCAATAAAAGAGTTCACTTTTGCATATGAACTCTTTAACAAATTCATTCTATTGGTTTTTATTCTTTATTTTTGGAGAAATAAGGCAAATTTAGTGGGGGGGGGACCCGAAGAATACAATCAATAACCTGAATAAATATTTGAAAGAAGAATATATATTCTTGAAATGGTGAATACCCCTATTGTCTTATTCCTCTTAATAATTATACACAAAAAGAAAAATGAGGGCAAGATTTTTTAAAATATTAGAATTCACCCAATACAAGGCTTGAGAGACACTCAATGTAGATGCTTACTGTTAAAATAGTTATGTGGATTGAGGTGTGTGATATGAATGAAAGAAGAAGTGGTAAGAAGAGGATAGATAATTCACCCTTGATTTGAAGAGGTTTAACATTGTTAGAAACCTGCGAGGCAAACTTCAGAAAATCAATATTGAAATGACACAACGCATGTGTTATTGGAAAGAATGAGGCTAACACAAGTGAGAGATCTCTGTTTCTTGCCCAAGACTGAGGAAGGATAAAAAGATCTGACTTTTTGTTTCAAGGGGAGTTTGTTCTTTGGGACTGGTGAAGATTATACCAGTGTTCCAGAGTAAGAGCGATAGTACTGTTGTTTATGGTTTTGCAAGAAACAGAGTACAAAGTAGAAATTTATTTTTCGTACCATCCAATTTTCATTTAAATCTCACAGCCTGCCAATAATAAATCCTAGTAAGTTATAAATAAATGCAAAGATATGGCCAGTCTACAGGGGAATATCTAAGCCTACACAGCCTATTGGTTATCAATGCTTATAATAGCTTTTAAGACTATTGTCTCATAATGGTTTGATAACTGCTAACAGCAGCAGTGATTAAAATGGATGATACATGTAATGTAAAGAGAAATTAATGACATAATCGAGATGTTAACATTCTATACCACTTCAAATAAAAGGTTAGTAAGGAAAATACCCATCAATACTGGAAAGAGCAATAACAGATACTGGACTTGAGAAACCTGCTTTCCTAAGAAAAAAAAAATAAGAGTTTTAAGAGAAATTTTTATAAATTTCATCTGAAAGCAGTACTGGCTGCCCGGTAAATGAATACCATATGTTTGTTTGTAGGAAAACAGATAATATTACCAATAAACACATAATAACAGATAATATTACAATAGATGCAGCTATCTGTGGACAAATATGTTTAAATGAACCAAAAATTAAAAAGTACAACTGAGGTACAATTGCAACAAGTAGACATGAACAGGAAGGGATGATGATAATAATAATAACAGTGTAAACATATAACAAAACCTTCCCTCAGGTTTTCAGTGACTGGACAAAGCACCCATGTTGCATCTTGATTCTCATTCAGGGCACATATACTGGGAAAACCTCATTGTATGTCCACAAGGTAATAAAAGGTAAAAATATTGCAATGCAAAGAAATTAAAAGGTGAATCCATTTCCAATGTTTTGAGTTATTTATTCAGTGATTTACTTCATCAGTCTGGGGTGGCTAGGTAGGTAAGTAACACTTGGGACGACTTCTATTTCTATCATGACAGACTAATGGACAAGATCTTTCCTCAGACTACCAAGAAATTTCACTCTCCTACCACCCTTCTGCCCATGTTTATATCATGATGCTTGGCTTGAAATTCCCTAATGTTCAGAACTCTCTAAAGAGACAGCCTGTATGCCACCAACTGGTGACATTGGAACAACTCAATTTTGTGACTTTATATAAGCCGCTGAGCAGAACTTTCTAACTTCTGGCCAAATGACACTTGTCCCTAAAAATTTTAATTTACTTATTGTTGTAACCTAGGGAAGGTTACTGAATAGAATAATCAAATGAAGGTTGGTAATGAACAATAATACTTAGGACAAGAACAACACATATAAGATTCACCAGCAGCACATAGAAGAAGCAGCCAACTGCTAGAAGTGTGTCAGATGAATTTCACAATGAATCTCCAACTCTAGACCACATACAGTATTCACTACTGTATTCATGGGAATGGGGGCATACCCATTATCATCCGTAGATATGCTACAACACTTATCAATTTATTTTTTTACTCTGTTTTGGTCAAATGGACAGCCGCTTTGATCATCTTACTTCATAGACTTTACTCTTGGTCATAAAAAACACCAGTTTAATAGGAATAGATATGTTTGCCTATCGTCTAGTTCATACTCCTTCTCTGTCTTTTGAATAGGAGTAGAAATTTATCCTTTGTTTCCAGTTCCTTCTAAAGTCTATTTCAACTCTATACTTCTAATGTCTCTGCTAAATTCTGAAATTTTATTGACTATTTACTTTTTTTTCTTTTTATCAACAGGTGTAGATATCATCCAGTTCACACTCCTCTCTGGTCTTTTGAAAAGGAGTTGAGGTTTTTCTCTTGTTTCCTGTTTAGGATTAGGTTTTTGATTTTGTATTTTCATTCTCTTTCACTAGCAGCTCCTTGCATCTTAGTGGCATTATCACCGTGCTTGGGGTGAATTGATTAAAAAAAACAACACCAGGCTCTTCAAACCAGATAAAATCATTTGCTGTCTACTTCTATGTGGGTGTCTTGATCCAAATGTGTAAGATACCCATAGTTTTCTACTTGAACTCACTACAGTAAGAATGGCTAGTGAGATGAACTTGTTATCACTCCACAGCAAGACAATCCCTGCCCACCCAACTCAAAATAGTTGCAAGATCATTTGCATAATATATACTCAATAAAATGATCAAACTTAAAATAGTAGAGTGTCATTTTATTTAAAATGGTCTAACACTTTTCAACTTAACTATAGGATGATGGTGATGAGTATTCAGCAGTGAAAAACACATGTAAATGTTTATTTTTTTCATGGTCAAGCAATGTTATGAATACCTACTGATGCTATACAATATTTCTACTAATATTGGAACAACTGCATCCAACCAGCTTCCCCTTGTTATCACAAGCGTTAACATCTTCCAGTGTTTGATTTCTTATCATACAGTGATTTTTCTTTTTTGCATTCTTTATCATATTTTCAGAGCCTGTTACTCTGTCTACTAAATTCTGAAGTTGGGAAAAGAGGAGGGAAGAAATATATTGTCCTTCAGGAGAAACTCAAGATAATAGGGTCATTTTCAACTTGTATTTTTGGCATTATGGTGGACCCATCAGAATGTAACCCAAATGTAAGTTGAGAAGCATTAGCATTCGTTTTAAAACTATATTTTTTCCTGTTGTTTACATAATGAGAAAAAATTTTGAGAGTAAAATGCAGTATTGGAAAGATTCAATCCTTGTTTCTATTTGTGTTGATGACCTTATAGCTTCTATCAAGTCTGTATGGACTGAGAGTGAAATATTTGATCTAGAAGCCAAATGGTGCACAACTAAAGATTAAAATTGATCTTGGATCAATACAGATATTCTGCCAGGACACAATAGTGTATAACACAAGTGTGTCTGTGTCTTTGGAAAACAGCCCAAATATATGGGTACAGAAATAACCGAGAAGTTTGCTCAAATCCGAGAATTCAAAACAGTAAAGTAATTGTTTCATAAAAGAATTTGCAATCAATCAAAATGTCTGGAACTTGCAGGAAAGCAATTTATTATTTAAGAATTTTAAATTTGAAAGTCAGAATTAACATTCATTCTGAAGAATACAAGATCTGATAAGTTCAATAGAAATATTTATCAGGATTCCTTCTACATAATTATACACACAAACTCTACCTAACAAAACAAATACATGTGTAGTCAGCTTAACTAATGAAAAACAGACAATACAAAAATAAAAAAAAAACTATTTTCTTTTCTCATCCATATTTCATTTCTGGTGAAACGTAGATAATAGTGAAACATGTAAAATTTATAAACGTTTCCTATTTGTTCCTTATCCTATCATATATATATATATATATATATATATATATAAAATTACATGAATCATTCATACAAAAAACAAATATAGAGGTTAATGATTTAAATATATATTTGTTTTTTGTATGAATGATTCATGTAATTATAAATTAAACTGCACCTATAATCAAAATATATATATATATATATATATAGGGCAGCAGATCATTATTCAAACATATCTTGTTAAATATAACAGACAATGAATGTATCAAATATCTGGCCCTGATGAGCATTTTGATGTGAAACTCTTGAGTCAGTCAACCAGAAGGGTCACTTGAACTTGATTTACTGAATATAAGTGATGACAAAAATATATTCCATGTATATCTTTTATGTTTCTTGATTTAGTTGACATGTGAAACCACAAAGTGTTTTCGGAAATTAGAAAATTTTCAGCTACTCCTAGCTAGATTTCATCAGTGTTTGATATTGAATTGTTTTTTTTTTTCAGATATCAATATGCACACACATGTATATATGTATAAAGGAAAGAGACAATAGGAAAACTGTACTTTTAGCCGTGTTTCAACCAGTGTGGATTTTTCAAGGCAAAAAATGAAATGAATTTATTGAAACAAAGTATCTATAAACAAACAAAATTTCGTTAGTGATTAGAAGAATTTAGAAACGCTATTGTATATTCATATGGTCAACTGAAAAATTATGTCAGTTACTTTATATTTGAAGCGAATATTTTTTTTGCCTTGAAAAAGTCCACATTGGATAAAACACATCAGCTAAAACTTGTTTTTTCCTTTATACATACATATATCTCAAATAGTATATTTATTTTTATCTTATTAAAGATTTTGTATCTTTATAGCTGAGTTGGTCAGAGCGCATCAGATTTAATGAAAATAAATATACTGTTTAATAAATAAACAGTCGTGCCTAAGTGTTAATATCTTGATAATAGAAATAGATTTGTTCTTCTACCCTATCTTTTGAACAGGAGTAGAGGTTTATCCTTTTTCCTGTTAGGATTGGGTTTCTAGGTCCTTCAAAAGTCTACTTCATCTCTGTACTTCTGATATCGCTGCCTAAACCCTGAAATTTCATTTACTATTTACTTTTTGTTTTTATCTCAATAGGAGTAGATGGGTTCAGCTCTCGACCGGTTCACACTTCTCCTCAGTCTTTTGAATAAAAGTAGAGATTTATCCCTTGTTTCTTGGTTCCTTCTAAAGACTTTGCATTCTCTTTCACTCCGAATAGTGTGTCTTAATGGCAGTATTGATTTGCTTAGGATAAATTAATAAAATTTTTTTAAAAAAACAAGGAAAAAGAAACCTAAGAAATGTCTAGTTTATTGACTTTGTTATTGTCATTATTCATGTTCCTCAACATTTGTGTTTATGTACAGTAATTAGTAGAGTAAAAAATAAATAGATTTAATTTGTTCCTGGTAAGTTATCAATCAAAGACATACTATGAAAAATTAGCAAATATATTTAGGGTAAAACTTTTATATGAAATTGCTTTCTTAAAGCATGCTAATTTTTTTTTTTTTTTTTTGACATTAATAACAAAAGAGAAATTATAGCCTTACACTGAAAAGTTCCAAATGGTATTTGTTACCATGAAAGTCCATATAACAGAAAAGTAGACACATCTTTTCTCTATGATTATGTACAAAGCATTTTTTTGCACTAAAACCTTCCCCTGTGTTCAATAATAAAAATTTTAGAGGAACTATTGAGCAAACTGGCAAACAAACCCTTGCAAACTTATATATAGAGATTCTGAGAGTTGCTGTCTGGTAATGAATGAAACAGCAATAACGTTAAAAAATATATGAACAGAAAAAGTAAGCCATAACAATTAAGGCAGCACTTAACACTCTATTCACTACAACTTGAATGGCTCCTGACTTGTAATAATAAGATTTACACAAACTAGGATTAAACTAAAAGATTCACCTGTCTGTCGCCATACAGGTGTGTGCTTACAAGTTAACCTACATGTACAGGTGTGTGTGTGTGTGTGTGTTTGGTGGTGGTGGGGAGGATTAAGTAAGATTTGGCTTGGCCCAAAGCCAATGACATTTTGATCCAATGACTTACAAAAGATACTTTAATTTAGCACGTCAAGAAAGATGTTGTTAGGTAGCTCAGTGGTTACAGCATGTGACTGGAGACCACACGACTGAGTTCACTTCAAAACTAAAACTGCTATATGTTTGTGAGTCTTGTTGACAAATTTAGAGTTCAGATCTTGTGAAGCCTTATTAACAAATCTTTTTCCAACTGTTACGAATGAATAGCATTTCAAGTCAATTCATACTACAGAATAATTATATGGAGAAATAACATATGATTTTTTTTTTAATATAATCAAGAACAAATTGTTAGGGGAAGTGAGTAGGACTAAATAAATTAAAAAAAAGTCTTTGTGTGACGTATTTTGTCTTTTAGGACTTCATTGGACTAAATTCATGTTTACGTTGATGTGAATACACATGTGTATGAAGGAAAGCAAGACACTCAGAATTTAAAATTTTTATTTTAAATTTTGTATGTGTTTTGGGTCTATAATCTAGCTGATTTCATTTAGATTCATTTTCTTTTTGTTTCCATCATCGTTGTTATTAAATATCCCATATTGGGATTGGCAGATCTATTATAGGCAAAGACAATACCTTAAACTAAACAAATAAGATAATGAAATTTTGGACACAAATTTACTGTGGATGATCTAGCGATTAAAGCACTTTCTATACATTTTCGTTTTAGTAAATTGTGGATTTTTACTTATTTAAATTATTAATACATATAAAAGCTTACAAGTAGAATATGTGAAAATTAAAATAGTACCTTTAAATTTAGGAAAAAGACACAAAGAAATATTATCTTTATTAGATCTCATGACTTGAAGTAATAGAGATGTTCTATTGACAAATGCTGAAAACACCAAGGAGTGAACATCTGAGCAATGATGAAGTTTTAAAGAAAATAAGAACTAAAAGGACTAATACAATCAGAAAGAGAGAGTTGAAATTTCGAGGACACATAATGAGAAAAGAAGGCCTAGATTATTTAACACTCACAGGACATAGTGAAGGTAAAGGAAGCAAAGGAAAACACTACATACCCTACTTAATGAGTTTGTGTGAATGGATGACAGAACAGGAACAAAGATGGATGGTAAAGAATCAAAAGTTACTCAGAGAAACAAAAGACCGGAAGATGTGGAGAGCCATGATCCTCTACTTAATGACTGTGTGAATGGATGGCAGAGCAGGAACAAAGAGGGATGTGAAAAAAATCATAGCTTACTTAAATCAATGAAAGCCATTAAATTGTGGAGAGCCATGATTGTCCGTATCCTGAAAGGACTCAGCACATAATAGAAACACTGTCAGTGTGTATTGATTTTTACTATTGTTTTTTGATTTGAAGCCCTGAATGAAAGATGTCATAAAAAGCAACTAAAACATGAAGATGATAATAAATACAAGTCAAAAATTAATAAGGTAGGCCTTTTGGAAGAGAATGTTCTTCATAGCTTAAAACCTTTGATAGTGGAAAACAAAAACTATTCCAGGGGAGAAAGTTTAAGTTTTATTAATTCAAAATCAAAAAACTGAAAACAATGGAAACAAAGGAATTTCATTTTAGTGTAGCAGCCATGAAAAAAAAAAAAAAGAAGCTGTTTTTCCCTTTTGAACACTTTGTAACTTTAGACCAAGTGTAATTGTTCCTTACAAAGCCATTCTCTTATTCTATCCTACAAACCCTTTCCCACAGACAAAATGTCGCAGAACTCTCATTAATCTATTACTATTTCCATAGAAAATATTCTGATAAGTGACATTCCTTTGTTCCACGAGTCTTGACCTTCACAGCTAAAACCCGCCATGCCACATACACTGGGACAAATCATTTTCATTCCCTGTTTATTCCATTAGTAAGAAGGACAACTGAGATAACTTCTTACCAAGAACTGCTACTTTGTGTAACAGACTCCCAAGAGGATGTGTTTCTATCCCTACAATTTTAACCTTGTCAAGTCTAGGGTTAACTGTTATTTCTTCTACACAACCTGTTAACTGTTATTTCTCCTACACGACCTCATAAACTGCACTACTTAGCTCCTCCTCTTATGCTCATACAACAAAATTCTTCAGAAACCCTCTACCTTGAGTGGCTCTTCTTCTTTGTCTTAGATGCAAACATTAGTATAAAAAAAAAGAAAAGAAATGAAATCTAGGAACTTTGAACAAAGTTATTAGCAACACCCTTCTCATTGGCTCTCCCCAGTAAGAAAAAGAAAAAAAAAAACAAGTTAAAAGAAGCAAGTCTGCAGTGCGGCAATTAGATAGGAAGTCACCAACTGATATATTTGAATCAGATCCAAAATTTGGTCTTGGTGATGAGTCAAGTTTATCAGGGAATAATGAATAATTTCTGTCATAAACTAAAAAAAAAAAAAAAAAAGTTTAATGAAGGGTGTGCAAATGTTTTTCATATGAGAGGAGTGATTACATGTATATATTGTCCATGAATATATTATGGTGTTTGGAAAGTAATTATGGTCACCAGAAAAGGTATAAAGAAATAAATATTTTAAAGTTAAATTTATTTAAATATTATTTAGCAAAAATGTTCAATGACTGCATCCCAACAGAAAGGCAAATTTTCTAATCCATGTTTAAAGAACTCCAAAGAAAAGTTTGAAAGATTGTTTCAAACATTTTTGATTTTTAATTGTTCTTGTGTTCAAAACAAGGAAAATCTGGTGAACATAGAGGATGTGGAAGAACCTGCTATTGTAATGACTATTTTTTTCTTGCATTTATTCTGCATTGTTATGCTACAGAATAATGCCTTTTCAGCTTATACTTTCAAAATGATATTTCATTTACCTGGTTAAGTTGCTAACAATAAACAATTAAGTGATGTTATTGCTATGTTCAACCAGTTTGTAAAGGATGATAGCTTTCATATTCCAGACACACAGCGAGGATTTCTGTGGACTGAGTTTCAATTTTGGTGCTACCATTAGTTTCTATCTTTTTTGTTTTCTGTTGACATGCAAAACCTATTTTTCATCACCTGTAACAATGTCTATGAAAGAAATGAAAAGATAAGCTGTCCTGTTTAAGGAAAATGGTGGAATGTTGCACTTTGCTCTCAATTCAAAGCTCCTGAAGAAACCTAAATTCCTTCTTAGAGAGTTTTCTCAATTAAACTCTATAATGCACTATAAACACTGTTACAATAATGAAGATGATAAACTAATTCTAGATATAGTTTCTTACCATTAAACTTTGGTTCTGCCTTGGTTGTGTTGTATTTGAGTCCCCCCCCCCCAGATGTTGCCAAAATGGACTTTGCACTCAGTGTTATGCTGGAACATGAGTATCCTGTTATAATTGTGCTTGTCCCTCCTTTCATTACTTCACACAACTGTTATGCCCTGTCAATACCTCATAAATAATGGACTATTCCATTTTGACTGCATGGAAAGAGGGGAAAAGACACTATTTGGTTTCAGTGAGAAAATGAGTGAAAGAAAGAAGGGAAGTGTTTAATGGCTGTTTCAGTGAAATGGAAAAAGTTGTCAATTTCAAATCTTTTCATTTGTACCCACTTTTTAAAATAATGACCAGTATTCATATTTATAATTGTTATTGCTGTTAAGCTCAAATATTTAAATAAGATAAGGAAATTTCTACAGATGTTTTTTTATTGTCTAGTATATAGACATTAGTTTAGCTGCCTATATGAATAGATCTTCAAGCAAGGTTGATATTGTTGTCAGTGAAATGTTTATTTAATATAAAGGAAAAAAAATGTTGCCGACATTTTACTTGTAAATTAAATGTGGGGGAGTTAAACCAAATAATCTTCTTTTTTTTACATTATTTACAGCAATTGGTGTAGCATTTCAAATGGGGGTTATAGCCCTGACCTATCAACACTGCTTGCTACTTATTTTTAATACTTTCAAAAATATTTGCAGAGGATCAATTGTGGGATAGACTGTGCTTGACACTTTTTGGTATCCCTTCAATGACATGCCATGGATGACATCATTTAGTCACTGGATTCAACCATTGGGCCATGCATCCTCAAGGATAAGTGTAGGTTGAATCCAGTCTTAACCCAGAGTTGTGAGTTTATGTAGTGAAATCTCGGAAAAAAGTTTGTGTTTTGTGTGCGATCTGCCGAAATAGCTTGTAAGTGTAAGCGTTCTCAAAGCAAATTTGTCACAGATTACTCTCCCAACAAATGCCGTAGCCAAAAATGCCCGAATTTTCCTTTCAGTCATTAGTATGTCCATCTTTTGTCTGCTCCACTGTCGGCAAATCGAACCGTTCGTGAGTGACCGAGAGCAGCCAAAAGATGGACATACTAACGACTGAAAGGAAAATTCAGGCATTTTTGGCTATGGCGTTTGTTGGGAGAGTAATCTGCGACAAATTTGCTTTGAGAACGCTTACAGTTTAATACCTGGCTACAGCTGAGGTGAACAAAAAACTTGGAGATAACTGATGCAGAGACATCCAGAAGAGGCATGGCACATGGAACTAGAACAATCTACTCCAGTGGATGAAATAAAAAGTTAAGTTCTAAATTTCAATCGCCTGAAGAAGGTTGGAGCCTACAAAGCATTGTGAATATGGTAACAAAGATGAGGACAACAGTCTGAACAATCTAAATAATATATATATATATATATATATATATATGTATGTATGTACCACATTTTCTTTGTTTCCTTGAGTGCACAGACTGATAGATGTAATACATACAAGTTAAAAAAATATGGCAACTATTCAAACATGGGTATCACCAAAAGTAATGTTTGAAATAATAAAAATGTTGGATAAAAAAATAAATTCATTAATTCATTAGAAATTGCTTTGTTTACGCTTCGGATACGAAACTGGGCAGATATGGGCTTTTGAGAAAATCTGAATGAATGGATGTGCATTCCTTAAAAGAGTAAATAGAACCTTACAACAAATAATGTATATAACCATATATATGTATATATCAAGTTCTACTTATCAAGTAATATAGCAGTCCTACAATTTTGGTTCACTAAAGGAACAACCTAAAATATTCTGCTGAGTTTTAATCTAATTTTAGCCAATGTAATGGGATGATTCATAATGCCGTGCACTTATTTCTATATTGACTGCACAAATATTGACAAAAGAAATATTCAAATCATTATTATGTATTATCAGACAGAAGTTGGTTACTTCGTATCAATACTTTCCGCTTTACTTTCCTCTCTATCACTATCGACCATTGGGGGGGGGGAGAAATTAAGCATTTCCCTCAATTGCATGTAAGTCACAATTCAAGTCCAGGATATTTAGATGTACATTTTCAAAGCATTTACAAGCAGCTGAAGGGGAAACTGGTACAAAACAATCTTCATGTTTTTATGAGCAATTAGTACAGAGTTAGGTATTTCTTAGTACTGCCAGAGGTCAAGGTTCAAGCCCAAATGTAACTACAGGTTCATATAAAGGAGAAGCCCAGCAACGTGCGTGTGTTATATATATATATATATATATATATATATATATATGGTTCTGCATGATTTAAAGTTTAATTAATCTGATTTGAAGCAAATATATATTACTTTTAGTTTAAAATATCGAAGAAAAAACATTTATTAACATGGAGATGATTGTTTTTATGAGGTGGTGATGACTTTCTTCCTCGAATTATGTTTGTCAATTTTTTTCTAAAGGGATGTATCTGTAACAATTACTTGAATATAATTTTTTATATATTTTTATTTAACTACCCAGTAATCTTAAAAACATAAGAAAATATTCTAAACAATCTAATATTTTATTGAGCTGTTCCATCTATGATTAGTAAATACAGTCTTAATTTAATAACAATATCACTTGAGAGAATTTTAAAAGATGTAAAAGTTGATAAATTATTCTAATTAAAATATTTAAAAAATGAAGGCAATTTTTGTAAAAATTCATTATTCACCAAAAAAAAAAAAAAAAAAAAAATGTAATTTTATAATAATGATTTAGTGATACAAGCCTTACTTTACTAATTAACCTATAGCTGGGGTGAGAAGATGTGGATTCAGACCTTTCCCAAGGTTATTTGTGTGTATATGACAAACCCAACTGGAATTGGCACTCAGTTCTCCAATTAATAATTCCAAGCCATTATCCATTACACCAACTGCACATTCAAGCTTACAGCACCTGGTGTTCTGAAGTGTTTACCCATCTAGGTACTAACCAGGCTTAATGTTGCTTAACTTCAGTGATCATATAGGAACCAATGTGGCCATAAGTCTGATAGTATTTTATTCTGCATAATGATTGTAAATTTTACATCACTTGTGTAAAATGAAAGTAAATTTAATCTTTGGAAGTATGTTAAATATTTTGCAAGCATCCAAATACTTCTCCCAGAAGGCTACTATATACAGTTTTTCATCTTCTATGGGCCATGTACCCTTAAGGACATAGATGATCATGACTCTCCAAAACTTTCTATCCTTTGTAGCTCTTAGTAAAGGCATGTCTTTTCGACATTGCTACCCACTTCCTGTACTGACATCCATTTACACAAGCTTGTTAGGAAGGTTACTTGCTATTTCCCTCTGTCTCGCTTGCTTTCAATATGTCCTGTGAGTGTCAAATTCACAAAGCCCTCCTTCCTCATTATGTGCTCTAGAAATTTCAACTGCCTATTTCTGATTCTAAGTATAAGTGTGCTTTTTTTGTTTCCAGTTTATTTAAAACTTCCTCATTACTCACATGCTCAGTCCACAGTATTCTTAGTATCCTTCTGTAGAACCACATTTTTGTTGCTTCGAGACTCCTCTGTGAAGAAATTATCCCTCATTCATTGCCATATAAAAGGACTGATATTACATAACAGTTCATCACAATTTTATTTGTTTCTAAAGAAATTTTCCCGTATGCTGTTGATATTTTTTTTTTAAATTGTCAATGATAGATTGAGAACTTGCAGTAGATTACCATGTGGATTATGGGAATGAACTGAAATTCTAATGCAAGCAATTAAGAAGAGATTATCTGTTGACTAACCGGGGCAAGATCAAAAGTATTACCCTCAATACATATGTTGACCTCAAGATGATTTACTGTACTGCAGGTCAATCTCCTTTTGCAACAATGAATCGATCACTGTTGCGTCATTATGAACATTACAGAAAAAAACAGGAGATCACCTAGAATTGCTTGCATACAAACTAATCAGGTCTTGATTACAAATCTAATTAAGCTCAAGAGTGATTACTGTGGACATTAGTTTCAGTTTCGGATTGATAAACAATAGCTACATTAAGTGAATAATGACTGCTCAGGACAGCATTCTATAAACATACAACCATGACCCTCTTTCAATTTTCTAATGATTGAACAGCTTCATCCCTAACAATGTTTTGATTCCTACCTGTGGAAAGCTCTGTGTACATTCAACAAAGGAATTGAAATAAGAAATATGCTGTTTTTTTTTATTCATGGATTTACCTGACACTGTCTGCGGGGGTGCATGTTTAGGTGAAACTTGGAACATCTTCACTGATACTTTTGTTTTCTCTTATGACAGACTAATAGACCAGATCTTCCCATTGGCTAGCAGGAATTCCAACAGCTCCTCTCTGACTGCAACTGTCTCTATATCTTAAGAGGTGACTTATGACTCAGCTCTGTTGACTTCTTATCTAGAAGGCATCCTGAAAATATAAGCCTACAAAGGGAATTCCTTACCTTCTGGCCAAGCGGCACTTAATCCCAAAACGTTTTATTTATTCATTTTCTTTTACCCTACTTGTAGACAGTGGGTGTTGCTTTAAAGCTCAATTTTACTTGACTTCATGTGTGTGTCCTAACACATCTAGTAGGGACTCATTGTGCCATAATTCATTGTACATTGAATTGAACTGATTTGAAATTAAGGGTTGTACTAAAAATACCGATACCCAGGACCCCATCACCAAATAAGAATAAACGTCTATATTCTGTTTATTTGGAATTAGATATAAAACAGAATCTCACCAACCAGGCAATTGCTAACAGTGATGACCTTACTATTTGCAGATTTCCAACTGCAGTTTCCTTTACCAATCATCATCAAATCAACTGCAGTTGAACATCTTTGATTAATCTTCTCTCTAAATTATGGTCTTTAATAAGTTCTGATGCTTTAATAAGTTTGTATATTTAATCAATTGGTCAACAAAGCTATGTGCTGATCTCTTACAATATTGGGAACCTTTGCAATGGAAACAACATAAAACTTTGGGAGTGATTTTATTTTTGCTTCTCGACTGAATTTTACTCTCATCTCAGAAATTTTAGCCGTCAGCTTTGGCAAGTACCATAGTTAGTCATATTTTGCTGCCAGATGACATTTTTTTCAACATTCTTAGTATAGACATCATCAGCTTTCTTGTTCAGTGTCTTTGTTGAAGTTCAAGTGCTAGAACTGTAGAAAAGAACTGCTTGCACTCTGAAGAATGTACAGTTCCAGGGCATGGACTCAAACAAAGGCATAGATCAAGAAAGCTAATGGCCTCTATATGAAGATACGAAGAATGATAGAAAAATGTCAACTGGCAGTAAAATATGATTAACCAAATTCTCTATGCTGGATAAATCTTTAAAAAGATTTATCCAAGATTGGCCCAATCACCAGAACTATTCTGAGTAATACTTTTATTAAACTAAATCTATTTTGCAAAATACCCAAAGGAGTAAAATATATTATAAAAAAGAACAAAAACACCTAAGTCTATAATAATAATAATAGCATTTTGAAATTATTAAAAAAAAATTAAATTAAAAGCAAAAACTGTTCATTAATTAGTAAAATATTTTTGTCAATTTATTTTATTTTTACAGTTGGCAAATCATGTCAAATGTCATAAATATATGTCAAATATATATTTCAAATATCATGTCAAATGGGAAACTATGTCAAATGTCATGTCAAATATATATTTTAAATATCAAATATCATGTCAAATGGGAAACTATGTCAAATGTTATAAATATGTATGTCAAATATATTTCAAATATCAAATGTCATGTCAAATGTCAAATCAAATATATTTCAGAGTGAAGAGTATTTTGCATCACTTCTTCAAATGGGCTTGCAGTGTATATGAAAAGTTTTTAACATACCTAGTATATATGTTTTGCTATTATTTGGAGGGAACTTATCTACTTCAGATAATGCAGTCAAATTCTGTGCATGTGTATATATTTTGGTTTGTGTCTTATTATTCATTGATTTCATTTGTCAATTTTCTATTACACAGCACCGGATTACTTGTGACAGTAAGTGCTGAAAAGCTTTCTTGAACTAGATGGACTCAGTCATTGATTTGCCTCATCCTATATAATGATCCACAGATTGCTCAGTTTCCATCATCTTAGCAGCCTAGTGATGTGGTTCCAAAGGAATCTCACTGGTCCACAGGCAATGTTTTTTTTTTTTTTTGTTAATTTCCATACATCAGATGTGCTGTAGTCACAGTGCCATTGTGAATTCCATGATCCTTTCATTGGTTGCATAGCATATGCTTTACCAGGACTACACAACTGTTTTGAATTTAGAGTTGTCCTTCTCCTAGACTGGTTACCATCCAAGGCTAAAGAGCTCAGTCTACCTTATTATTTAACCCATAATTGAGGGAAGAGATGGATTCATACCAATTGCAAGGATATTTGTGCATAAATGAATGTAACAAATTTAACCAGAATTTGAACATGAAATTTCTAATTTCAAGTTCAAATTACACAACCCATATATTCAAATTTATTTTTTTAGATGGAAAATTATGCAAAAAAATAACACCTATGGATTATTGTGAGATAATTTCATCAATAGTTTAATTTAAAAAGAAAATTGCAAAAATAATTTCTTTTATCTGAATTTCTGGGATGAGGAGTTTTTATTTACATTTAAACTAATGTTATTTTTATCAATTAAACATTATCAATGGATTTTTCATTTGTTTATTAATCCGAGAGATTTTATTACTTAAAGATTATTTTTAATGGATACTCATATTTGAGTAGATGGTCTGTTATTAATTATTGCTAGCAGTAGAGCCCGGCGTTGCCCAGGGATGTAACAGTAAGAGATAGATCAAGTATCAACTATCATAAAGACTGAAAAATAAAATTGACAAAGATTATTGTTTAAGGTTGACGGACATGCATGTCTTGTTTTTTTTGTTTTTTTTTTTACGAATTGGTGAAACCCAAACTCGAACAAAAACATTGTTTTCAATCGTTATGAGTCTACTGATTGAATAGAATTTTATTATAAATAATTGTCTTGTAAATGGAATTTTTAAAGCATTCTGAATGTAAAAATAAACAAAAAAGTGTGCAAGACAATAAGAAACACTACCTGCCAAAAAAAAAAAAAAAAAAAAAAAGTGAAGTTTTGTTGAAATCGGTTGAAAAATGTAGGAAATCCGATCCCATATATAAATGAACACACACACACACAAACAACCTGGGTTTTATAATAAGTATAACTCGATATGAGTTGTCCCCCTTTCATTCACGCGATGCCTCTTAATCATGTTTTCAAATTGATTTTGTGCAAAAACAATTGTGTTTTTCCAATTTTTGGCACTGTCAGAACCACCGCAAGGTAATTTTACGTAGTCCTTTGAAGTTTTGTTGAAATCAGTTGAAAAATGTAGGAAATTCGATCCAATATATAAATGAACAGACACACACACACACACAACCTGGGTTTTATAATAAGTATGATTACTGTTTACTAAACATATTTAAATAAGATTTCTCAATCATTCAGGCTGGTATATGAAAATAAATAAATATTATTATTTATTTTCATCTACCAGCCTGAATGATTGAGAAATCTTATTAAAAGAAAAATTAAGCTCTCTAGCAGGATAAGAACCCTGGGCAGAGAGGGGGGGGGGAAATAAAAGTATCCACTAAAAATAACATTTAAAGTGGTAAAAATGAGTTAGATTAATAAAAATCCATTACTTTCTTTAGAAAAATTCACTAATGTTATTATCACAACATTTCGGCTGTTATGACCTTTGCTATTCCTCAGGTATCTGTCAATGCAGGTAACCTTCAGGGAATTTCAAGCTGAATTTTTTTATTTAATTTACAGAGGTAGATTCCACAATCTATGTCTAGGTATATATCTCGTCTTGTGCTTATTTTGCACTGCTTAGTTATTACTCACTGTGTTTCTACTGAGTTAAAGTCTGTATTACTTGGTGCAGAGATTGAACTCACAAGACTATAGCTGACTGAACTAAAACATTGGTTTATGAATTTGGTGGCATATAAGCTTAAGGGGAGACAAGGAGAAAAAGGAAGGGTAAATTCTGAAACTGCAGAACAGAGTGCCAATTACTTTATCCAGAATGCTGCAATTTTTTTTATTAATGCTAATAATAAGTAGAGTGTGACAGTGTTATTTTGCATAAATATGTCTGGAGTTGATAGGAGGAAATTGCTGATGATTGGCAAAGCAATGATTTGTTTTTTTTTTTTGATTTTTTTTTTTAAGATCTTTCAAAACACTAACTGCCAATGAAATACTGTTCAATGAAACTTTTTACTATTTGTCAAATTTCTTCAAAACTTTGTTGGGATTCTAGATCCTATTTTAAACACACACACATTTGCTGTTTCCATTTAAGATGTAAGTGATCATGGCTCTCCACAGATTTTAATTCTGATGATAAAGAAAAAAAATACATAAAAGACAGAATAAATACATCAGAGAACATTTCCTTTTTTCCTCCCAAAGACATTTGTGTGGCAGTGAATGCAACAGATTTACCCAGAATATGAACTCTGGCTTGCTAATTCCACTTTTGGTGAGCTTACAACCATATCACATAGAAACACTGGTTCTCATATGACCATCAAAAGTTAAGCAACACCAAGTTTGGTCAGTACCTATATGAGTGACAGCTTGGGAATACCAGGTGCTGTAAGCTTTGATGAGTGGGTAGTGTAATGGATAATGGTTTGAAATTGGAGAGCAGAGTTCCAATTCCAGTCAGGTTCGTTATATTCACTTACATCCTTGGGAAAGTGTTATGGGATCTTACCAATAATAATAATAATGGACTATTCCATACTTAATAAATACTGCACACCTTAGGAGTAGGCAAGTAGTTAGTTGAGTCAGTAGTTCAAGTCGAGTCAAGAGTCGAGTCAGAGGCAGTCCTAAACAGAGTTGCATTCAGACAATTACTGCAAGACATTGGAATAGTGATACTGGTCGAGACTACATTGTTCTCTCTACTAAACCTGATTGTTTATACTAACACTTCTACTTCTCTGTATATATTCCTCTTTGTAATATATCTGTGTTCGCTTTCTTCTTTATTGGTTCTACCTTGGACTATCACCGTGGTACAAGGAACTGGACCATAACAGAAAAGCATAAATCCACCTCTCCTCCCCTAGTTATGGGTTAATTAGTAAAAATTGTATCAGTAAATCATTATTATCTACAAAAATTCTTACAGTTTAAAAATATTTTCTGGCATTAAATAACCTGCAAAGGGGTGATAAGCTGTAAAAATTAAATCAATCAATAAAAAATTCCACTTTCTGCACCGATATATCTCTTACACTATCTGAATATTCTCAATTAAGAATATGTGGATGATTAAGTGGGATGTAAAACTCTAAAAAGAAAAATAGTTTTGACTATTGACAAATTTGCAGCCCTCTGTCACCAAGATAACTTGCCTAACATTGAAATAGAAGTTGTGTCAGTGAACACAAAAGACTTAATTTAACAAATATTTATGGTATTATTATAAGCAGCAATATATATATATATATATATCATATAGGCCAAAGCTAGCAGATTACACAAGTGAGACAACTGAAGAAATACTTTACTTGAGTGTCAGTATCAAAAAGAGATGAGCTAAAAAATATCTGTATTAAAGGCTAGACAATTCAAAATAGCAGATTTTTGTGGTGGAGTATAGAGCAAAAGTATTGAGAATGTTAAGCTCATACCCTCACACAAGATTTATGACCCAGCAACTATTGAAATTCAAGGTATGTATTCTTTAAGAGAGTTCTTAGCACAGAAACATTTCTTGTGTAAACATACAACAAGGAACCACACCCAGCTTTCAACCAACGAGCTAATGACTACCCCATGTTGCATCTCCAAAACCTAGGAAAGGTCCATTGTATTTTCACAGGGTAAAGAAAGATGAAAACAAATGTCACATCAAGAAATGAGAACTTTCTGTTCCTAGTGATGAGTGAGGGACGTTTTTTTTGTCATATGGATTTGCAAACTATGAACTACAACCTATAAATTTTATTGATTTGTGATCTATGATCTACAGATCTGATCTGTGGATAACTGACTGAGTTAAGTAGAGAGAGATGGAGACACATGTAAGAATGATCTGGAGATTCAAGAGAGAGTTCCCTAGCCAGTGGTAGATAAAATTTAATCTGGATCAATGTATTTAAGCAAATATTTATTCTTATGCCTACATGTAATTATCAATTCATTTTATAGAGAGAGAGAAAGAGAGAAAAGATTTAAGATTTAAAAAACAGTAAAAATTTTTGTATATAATATTAAAAATATTAAAATAATATTAAAAATAGAGCTTTAATAATATTATATAAAAAGATTATTTAACTTTTAAATATCATTTTTTTTCCCCTGACTTCGAAGATTTTGGTAAAATTTCTGTTCTTAAGGGGGGTTCTGGTTTTAAAGGACATTTCCAATTTTTTTTCAATCTGTTTTTTTTTTATCCCATTTTGTACTTGTGCATATTCATGAAATTAATGTTCTTTTACACATACACATTCATGAATTTTTGTTTTTGCTTACGCCTTCATTTTTTCAGCTATAGATATTCCTTCCAGTTGATATTTAAAAGTAATCTTTATATATATATACACACACACACACACACACACACTGCTGCTGCTAGCACCAACAAATATTAATGGCTGAAAATGCCAGCCATCCATCCATAATGTAGCCAGGTAATATAACTAACCAAGATAGCTATTGTTACACCAATAATCTTTAGTTTCACCCACACAGAAAACATGGCTCAAATAAAAAAAAATAAATAAAAACATAAAAATAAACAAAGAATAGGCTCTTCTTAGTTTGAAGCAAAATTTCCATTGGCAGGAAATGTCTAAATAAATAAAATCAGAATAGATTGACTGAATAGAATACAGAATCTATATTTGGACTTTTTTAAAACTATATAGGAAATTTGGAATGGATAAATTTTGTGGGGCTGGTGATCATTGAAAAAATACAGAGATATATACATTGTTTAGTCTTTTAATTCAATAAGCTTTAAGAATTCTTTTATCCTTATATAACAAGTTTTCAAAAATTTATATTTTTGGAGTTTCTCACGGGAAATAGATCTCAAGTTTACCAATGCTCTAATCATCAAACTAAAAAAAGACAAATAAATCTAAAAATCTTATATATACACACATACATACTTGTATATATGTAGTTATTTATAGGGCTTTGATTATATTTGGCACAAGGCCATTGAGTACTAAGCAAACTTGTTGGTTCAACACATCCCCGATGTAGAACCATCATCATGTAATTGGTAGTAGTTAAAGGACTCATTGATAAATTCCTGCCACTCAATTCCAGAGGAGGATTTTAAGGGTCTCGTAGTGGTTTCAGAGCTGTCGTGTAGACATGTGGAGGACCAACACCAAGTGGATGGCCATAATGCTTTGGCTCATCAATGTATACATGTATCTGCAGGCAAGCTCAAACAAAGGCAGAAAGGTGAACAGAGAGTGGACAGAGGGAGAGAGAGAGAGAGAGAAATACATAGAGGGTGGACAGAGAGAGAGAAAATGAAATACAGGGGCTGGACAGAGACATAGAGAAACATGAGGAATGGATAGAGAAAGAAGTGGGAGAGAGAAAAAAATACAAGGAGTGGGAGAGAGAAATAGAGAGGTTGAAAGAGAGAGACAACCAGAGGAATGGACAGAGAGAAAGAGGCAAACAAATGAGTGGAGAGAGATCACACAAACAGACAAATGGACAGAGAGACAAACAGACAAGTTGACAGAAAGAGAGCGAGACAAAGACAAACAAACAAGTGGAAAGAGAGAGAAATGAGTGGATGGAGAGAGAGAGAGAGAGAAGGAGAAGTGGAGATTGAGAGAAACAAGCAGATCTACCATGAAACAGAAGAAAATGAACAGAGAAAGAAAAGAAACAGAGAAACAAGTGAAAAAAGAAAAAGACGAAAAGCAGATAGCGAGACAGAGAAGCGAGCAAGGAAACAGAGATAATAACAGAAAAAAAAAAACAGACAGAAATAAATTATATATTTCTAAAGCCTGCATTAACACTTGAAAGCCCTACTTCATTTCCTACTCGAAAGGATGTAATCCCAAAGCAGAAATTGCCAGCCATTTTGGTGATTTATTTGCTTTTCTTTTTTTCATCTTTTGACATACGTCCATGTGAAGAGAATAATACTGGGCTTTGAAAAGCGAAAAAGAAACGTCTGCTCTTCAATAATCGATAATGACAAAAGGGATGAAGACTGGAATGGTTAGGATGAGTGAAGGTGAACGTAGCTAACCAAGGGGAGGGAGAGAAAGGAAAAAACTGATTAGGGTAGTAGGAAGAGGTAAAGTAAGATTTTGTTTAACAGCATATCAACCTTCATGGGTCATTTTGCACCAAAGCAGATATATATATATATATATATATATATATATATATATATATATATATATATATAGGTATCAGGTGATTTCCTACAAGTTATTTTTATATTCAAGTGATTTTCCAGACACAGTTACTTTTAAAGTTCCAATAATCAAAGAATCTCGATAGTTTGAGGATTTGCTTAGTTTTGAAAATTCTATAAATTTTGAGAAAGTGATCCATTTTGGGAAAACCAATCAATTTTTAGTGATTCTTTTTTTTTTTTTTTCTTGTTGCCTATCATTTTTGTATACAATTTTCTAAAAGACTTAAAAAAAAAAACAATTTCTTTCAGAATCTGAGAAAGGATTACATTTTCAAAGAACATTTAGAGCATTATAATTTTTGCTGCATTCATGAGTATAGCCTTCACATTTGATGAGGATGTTTTACTGCTAACCTGTAATTGTTTCATGTACAACAGGGTGGATCTTTAGTTTGAACCCATTAATGCCTACCATAAAATCTGGTATTAATTATAAAAATTAAGGTGAAAGTATGGTTTCTTTAAAAAAAAAGGGGGGGGATTATAGTATCTGCCTATAAAACATTTAATGCCCACCGTCCCATTAAATGGGACGGTGGGCATTAGTGAATTATCAGACATACAGGCAATGAATGGTCAATAGAATCTGGAAATGGCACAAGAGCATCTCTTCCACTAGTTAGTAATTCAGTGCATTGCCATAGAAGTAAAATGGAAATTTAGTGGTGGAGAAAGCAAATAGGATAAAGAAATGGAAGGAGAGAAAGTAAGAAAGACAGAAGAAGAAAAAGAAGAGGGAATTTGAAAGACCTTAATAACAAAATGGCAGAAATCTTACTGTAATCAGTTGCAGTAAATTGTTGTGTATTAAATAGGTGGAGACAAAAATAGAGCTTACTGCAGCAACAATAATGAAAATAATGATGATTATGGTACACAATGTCTCCGAATGACTGTAGGAGCTTGTACCAAAAATGGCTAGCTAAATGTCTATCACTGAACAAGTCTAGATAAATCAGTAAAAAGGCTTTTCCTTTAGAAAACACAATATTACTAGCCTCATGTTGCTCTATTGCTATTTGCTTCAAGGCAGATTTTCAGACAAACAACACTCTTTAGTTCCACCAGTTCAGATCTTCACAGCTAGGACCAGCTATGTTACACACACATAGTGAATTCAGCCTTGTTCTCTTCATATACCATTTGTAAGGAGGAAGTTCCACTTAACTTTTTTCCCCCAAGCACTTTGTAGAACAGACTCCTAAGAGGATTTTACCCAGTTACTACAATCCTAACCTTTTAAAAGTCTAGGGTCAGTCGTTATCTATCCTGCATATCATCATCATATGGACTTCCTACTTCCTCCTTTTACAACAACATTATTTGGTAACCCTCTACCTTGAGTGGCTCCTGGGTCTTTTATTGGATGAACAATACTCTTAAAAAATGAAAATAAATAAACTTGTTCAGGCAATGACTCCTTAGTCCTCTTCAAAGTATTCCCTTTGGAATATTAAATACTTATACCAGATACACTTCCATTTTGTCTTTAAAGTCCTGTTTTACGATCAACACCAATAGTATTGTTTTCCATAATCTCTTTCGTAACCATTTGTGCTCTAGGAAAAACCAGATGTTGCTGTGAACCAATTTGGATTAGGAGTAAAAAGGTTTGACAGACCAAGCGGATGTAATGTTTTGCCAAAAACCCTGTACATGATATGAAGAGTGTACTTATTGGGTCGTTGTGAATGTGTGAGCCACACAGTACACACCTAACTCAGTAATTTTATGTGAAAGTATTCAGACATGTTAAATACACAATTTTACTACCATAGTTAATACTGAGAAGTCTGATCTGTTCGATAAGGTCAAATTGGCAGAAAAAAAAGACCTACAATCTGTTGTTAACTAGGGCAAGGAATGGCTTGTTAATTTTAATGCAAAAACAAAACTTCTCATGAAATGGAAAGATTATAATGAATCAATTGCTAAGTCTGCTGCTAGGAAAGTTGGTTCACTATGTTGTGCTAGACAATTTTTCTAATCAGAATCTATCTTACATATCTATAAGTCTACCATTCATCCTTGTTTTGAATATTGCTGCCAAATCTGGTCTGGTGTTCCTGCTATATATTTAGAGAATCTTGATAAAATCCAAAGAAGAATCTGTAATGTTATTAGTCCTGACCTGGCATCTCAGCTTCAGTCACTTTCCCACCATCATAATGTAGCAACATTTTCTATAAATACTTTCATGGTAATTGTTCTGATAAATTTTCCTCTATGGTACCAAGACTTTATGAATTTAAGTGCAGTACTAGATTGACAGCAAGTTCTCATCATTTCATAGTTGAAATGGCTAGATGCAACTGTAAGTTCTATGCTAACAGTTTCTTCTCGCACTTCTCGCTTGTGGAAGTCTCTTCCAGCTTCTTACTTTCCAGTTAGCTTTGATCTTCAAAAATTTAAAGACAATATCAATCATCATATTTTGTCTTCTTAATTCTTGTTCTTTTATTGTCCTCTTTTCTTATATTCTCTAACACTCAGTAGATACCCCCACCTGCATCTTAGTGGCTTTATTGCCTTACTTGGAGTGAAATGATTTTTTAAGTCCCAGATGTACACATGTTCAGTAAAAACTATTTTTAGTATGCATACACCCAGTCAATATTTTAGATCTTAAAAAAAGAAAAAAAAAGTAAGAGATCTGAAATATTGACTAAGTACTTTCAGCTGAGTGTGTACTGCCCAACCCAAGGATTGAACTCACAATTTATGAACTAATATTTTAATCCTTCAGACTATTGACTATTTTTCAATTTTGAATTGAGAACTGAGAAATTTAAACCTAATGTTCTTATTGCCAAAACTTATTGCTTGTACTTAAGAAGTCACCTTCATGACAAATTTACTATAGTGAGATTTGAACTTTAACTCTGATGGTCAGAACACTAATATTCTAACCACTCAGCCACACACAACATTTTATTTTCAGTACTATTCAGCTGTACTTTTTTGTTTCTCATCACCATAAAATAGCTTCCTTGTGCCTTTTCTATCAATATTTTCATGGTAATTGTTCAGATAAACTTTCCACTATGGTACTTAGACTTTATGAATTTAAGTGCAGTACTAGAATGGCAGCTAGGTCTCATTGTTTTACAATTGAAATGGTTAGATGTATCAGTTCTATACTAATTTTCTTCTCTAGCACTTCTCACTTATGGAACTCTCTTCCAGCTTTTTGCTTTTCAGTCAACTTTGATCTTCAAAAATTTAAATCCAATGTCAATTGCTATCTTCTGTCTTAATTCTTGTTCTTTTATTGACCTCTCTCCTTAATAGTGTTTTTTTTCTCATATTCTCTAACACTCTTGCATCTTAGTGGCTTTATTGCCTTGCTTGGCTTGAAATGATTAAGGAAAAAATCCACCAACATGCACTTTTGACATTGTGGGCCAACATAAAAAAAGAAATAGGAAGCATTATTTCTGAAACACTTTTCCTATATTACTGGAAACTGGTTATTTGCGTGATGCAAGAGTTTCTGTTTGAGGCCAACACTTAAATGTCAATTTACATTGATGCAAAAGAATGTAGTAGCTGAATGTAAAAAGAGTGAAATTCACAATGGTCACCAATTATGTACGTACAAGTGAATGGTGCTGAACCAGCAGCGAAAAGCAACCTGCTAAGCAATTCAGTTATATAATGAAACTCAATACTTCTTATCAAATATCAGAAAATGCTGGCTATTTTGTTTGCTTCGCTAATACAAATAACTGAAGATAAAAAAAAAAAAAAAACAAGCAAACAAAAAGAACTAACAGAAACAAGTACCGAATCAAGTGACGAACATTTTGTAATATCCTTGTGTTTTTTTTTGTTTTGTTTTTGTTTTTTTGGTGGGTGGGGAGGGATAGTTCAGTAATAATCTCTATGTTAATTGGATCTATCTACCTTCCTGGGTAAGGTCTACCTCACACTGAAAGATTAAATAAAACTTCACCCACTTTTAAAGATCAAAGGGGTAAAGGAGTAATAAAACAATATAGCAAGCTTTGTTTGTCTTTCTTCAATCTCCACCCCTTTCACCTGCTTTTCTTTACTTTATTTCTAGCTTTCTTACTTACACTCTATGTTCCTTAGTTCTAACCTTCATGGTTAAGACCCGCCATGTCATGCACATTGTAACAACCACCCCCCTCATTCTCTGCATATTCCATTGGTGAAATTCCACTCAAGTCGCTTCTTCCCATGAATTGCTGTTTTGAGAAACTAACTCCCAAGAGGATGCTTCACTGATCACTACAATCTTAACCTGTTCAAATCTGAGATTAATTGTTATCTTCCCCATAAACTAAACCTTCGACTGTAATCCTCTACTTTGGGTGTCTCTTTGGTCTTGTACAGAGTGAACATCATGGTGTTTAAAAATCAATTTTCCCCTTTACCTCTTCTCCTTTTCTTTTCCCAATTATATATATATATATATATATATATATATATATATGCACAGTACTTAGTGGAAAGTACTCAATATCTGCAAAGTAACATATTAAGTTGTGTGGATATTAGTTTGTAACCCTGGGTTTCTTGTTCTTGCGATTATCAGATAAACTGATCATCAAAGTTTGTCTGATGATCGCAAAAGCGTGAAACTCAGGGTTACAAACTAATAACCATACAACTGAATATATATATATATATATATATATATATATATCATTCATAAACAGTACTGTTTCACTGTATCACAGCTCCTCAGTGCAAGTAGATGTCCACAAGCCTCAAGCCAGGATCAAAACCTGACCAATTTGCTGTCAGAGTTTCTACCCCTAAGGTATCAGCACTCAGCAGAAAGAAACTGATAATTCTAGTGTATTGTTTTTACGAATGTAAACAAACACCAGTCAGGCAGAGTGTTTGCATTCATTTTACTGAAGAGTTTTGTGTTTTAGCACAGGTGGCTATACACACACACAGACACACACACACACACACACAAGTGTCATTCAAAAAGTTCTAAGCCTCACCCAGAAAGAAGAGCCACAACTGAGCATTTTTGTTGTGGCAACACACTAGCCCTTCTTTTAAAACTAGAAAAACTAATTCAGATTTCTGTCTTAATTTCTGTGCTGGTGAGAGAGGTGTGCAACAAATCTAAAAATGGACAAAACAGAGGATTGAACAATCATAAAATATCTGCAAAAGAAAGGTACAACACCCAAGGAAATCCATGCGGACATGGTACAGACACTTGCTGAGGACTCCTATGCAACTGTGAAGCAGTGGGTTGCTGAATTTAAGTGGGATAGGGACAGTACAGAAGATTACCCTCACTCAGGTTGATCAAAAATCTCAACCACTAAATGAACAAGTTGATGTCATTCACCATATTGTTTTGGATGACAGATGTCTTACTGTCGAGCAGATAGCAAAGTCCATATGGCATTAGTTCTGGTTCAGACTGTTTTAACTAAGATCTTGGGGATGAGCAAACTGTCTGCAAGATGGGTCCTAAGAATGCTGCTACCAGAGCAGAAGCTAAAAAAGGGTTGACATTTCCAGGACATTTCTGACTTGCTTCTAGACAAAGGTGAAACCTGGGTTCAAAGCAAACAGTGGAAACACTCTGATTCTCCATCCCTGAAGAAGTTCAAACAAGCAGCATCTGTTGGCAAGGTGATGTCTTCTGTTTTTTGGCATTCTGAAGGTGTAATCATGACAGACTATCTGGAAAAAGGGAAAAATATTAATGGACAGTACTATGCATCAGAATTAAGACTACCAGCATCCACCCTGTTGACCCAGAGCAGCACTACCTCCTCAAGGCACTTGATGTAGGCCACTGTGTTAAGTCTGAGGCCCTGTGGGAAATGAATGAGGGCATAAAGTCACCGTCACTCCAAACACCATGATGTTGACTGGATATATCATCCAACTCTTTGACTGTCTTCAGATTGACACCCAAACATTCTGAAATGTTCATATTGGAGCTTCTGACGACAATGCTAAGCAGTACAGCATGTTATTTCTAAATTTCTGGTGAGTGAATTGCATCATGGTGCTTTTTTCTTACAGATGGTGCCCAACTGACCCTACTATACTGTGCAGTCAACAAAAAAAAAAATCAAACAACACACGTGTAAAATGAAAAATATAAAATGGAGACAATTTACTCATCGCACCCAGTATATATATATATATATATATATATATATATATATATATATATATATATATATATATAAATGTTATATTCCGTATTTAGTTACGTGGACGATGTGAAAACAATGTGGGCGAAATACTGCGTTTGGTTGCAAACAATGAAATTCAGAATCGAAAGAACAAGAAAGACTGTAGATATATTTTATAGTCTCTTTTAGTGAAGAAAATAAGAACAAGTAAAAGTTCGTATTTAAGAAGTTGAGGGAAAGGTACCCTTTGACAAGGCGTCGGACGAGAGTTCATTAGCAGCAGCAGTCACATGCTTCGTTTCGTCGCCCGGGCCAGTGTGTCAGGAGCGAGCGATGTGACCCTTCTGCCTCCGCCGTTGAATGGCACCCCTTTTTGACTTTCCTGTGTTGAACTTATACATGCCTATCGGCTCCAAATGGCAATTTTTTGAATACGCTGGGAGACGGTCCGATTGGTTGATTTAATTTTTTCATTTTTTTTTTCGAGTTTATCTAAACGGATATATATATATATATATATATATATATATATATATATATATATATATATATATATATATGAGTGTGTGCAGTATATATATTATATCATAAAGGGGTAATTCATTTTTTTTTTATTTTTAAAAAACATCTTTCAGTCTACGATACATTTATTTTGTCCTGGAGTTTATCTGTAAATGGGAAAATTACACCCTGAGGATGAAAATGTGAAATTTTCGAAAGTACTCAGCCCAGCAACATCAAATCCATCTGATAACAATATAAACAAAGATTGCATTATTCAATGAATTGTTAGTAAGTTAATGACTTATTAAGTCTTGTTAGATTTCGCCATTAATTACATTAACATTACTAATTAATTCTTTGTTATATAATATATGTGTGTGTGTGTGTTTGATTAAAGACCAATGAAAGATCCTTGTTAGGGATATTTTTTTCTATATTTACAATCATTTTCCTGGTTTCTGATAAAAATTTGAACATAAAATGTTTGAGTATTTTAGTTTTTCATAATTCATTATAGGTTTTGTCAATAATGTGACTATTTGTATGTATTGTTTTTTATATAAATTTCATCTTTTTTTTTTTCAAATATTACATCTTTACATGTCATATCAATTTAAAAAAAATATTACATAAATATATATAATATATATATATATATATATATATATATATATGCAGTTTTGGTTGAAAACCAAAAAAAGTTTTTTCAATTTTTCTTTTATTGAATTATCCTACAGTTTGAAGCATAAAAAAAACTGGTTTTCACTTCAGAAAAAGAAAAATTAAATAAATAAAATAAATCAAAAACATCTTGAAAAAATCAATGAAACCTGTGTAAATGGAAAATTGCTGCTGCCCAAATATATCCAATGTCTAGATATAACATAAAAGGATGTGTTGAAAAGTTCTCAGCCCATTCTACTTCACAAAATCTGATCAAATAACCAAGTATCTTGGTTGAGCAGAGAACTTTTCAGAACTTTGTTTCTGTTTGAATTTCGGAGATAAGTTAACATCATTCAGACTATTGTCCTTGTTTTTGTTAGCACAACATTTCGACCATTGTACCTCCCAACCATCATCAGGTCTATATCAATCCAGGTAACCTACAGGGAATTCTGAACTGAGCCATTTATTTAACCTACAGCAGACTGTTCTCGTTCCACTGCCCATATCTAGGGATATCTCATCTAATTCTTATTTTTAGTACTACTCAGTTATTGCTCACCCTGTTTCTACTGAGGATCCCACATAGGGATTGAACTCACAATTACTACATCACTAAATTCACAAACCAATGCTATTGTACTGTAAGAATGGAACCTTAAACCTAACCTGCATGCTAATGAGTACTACTGCTGCTGTTTTATCATGTTTGACTGCACTCACTGAAGATTTTCGCAAAGCCATTTTTAATCTTTAGGGAATGTTTGCATATATATCATAAATTCCTGCTCTGTGCACGTTATTAGTATATCCACAAAGGTTAATACATTGTCTGTTTCCATTTCTGTTGTGAACTGTATTGAAGGTTTTAGAGTTCATATGATCCAACAAAACTTATACCTCATTATAAGGAAGCCACAGGGTGAAGGTGTTATCCATATATTTTAGCCAGATGTTTGGTTTCATAGGTATCACTCTCAAAGCTATCTTGTTGAAGTATTCCATGTATATATTTGCTATCACAGAAGACAATGGTGATCCCATAGCCATGTCATTTTGCTGATATATGTCAGAAAATGATTATATGTTGTTGAAACACAAAATGTAGCATTTTCTAACAGGATATCTATTATGTTTCCAAAAAAGAATCAGATTCCAGTTTATGCCAAAACTGATATACGGCCTCATCTTTAGGAAACCTGGTAAACAGGCTCACAACATCCAACTAAACAATATGATTGGAATGAATGGAGGTGTCTGTGAGTGCTTCTAGTAGGCAGGATTTCTTTATATAGGACAAAATTTACCTTTTAGTGAGTTGACTATATCTACTTAGAACCTGCACAACAGATAATATTCTGGATCGCGATAACTGACTACAAGTCTGAATGTTGAGGATACCATATATATATATATATATATATATATATATATATATATATATATATATATATTAATTGATTTAAAATATGTTTTTTTTTCGCTACACAGTTCCAACCATGTTTCAAAAATAGAAGCTAAGAACCGCGAATTTAATTTTGTTGGAACTGTGTAGCAAAAAAAAAAACATATTTTAAATCAATTAATTTATAATATTAATGCTCTGTAAATTTACATTGAGCACTATTTTGTAAAAATAAAAATATCTATAAGAACACCGGATTTTATATCTTACTGTTCTTTTTTTTTATATTATATATATATATATATATATATATATATATATATATATATATGACAGTTTACTGTACCATTGAGTCAACTGACAGAAACAGGCTCACAAAGACAAATTAATCTAAATTACAAGATTACAGAATATTTTATATGCATATATATATATATATATATATATATATATATATATATATATATATATATAGAGAGAGAGAGAGAGAGATAGATAGATAGATATGCTTTTCTATGGACTGCAGAATGAGAACCAAAATGCTCAATTCATGATTCCAAGAATGTTACAAAGGCATCTGAAGAAGTTCAGAAGCTACAATAGTCAAAATGTGAAAATGAGGAAAACAGTCTGAATTAATCAAAGTATGTAAGCCTGACCAAAAGTGATTCTTCCCAAAATTCTGATGTTGGGTCATATTTTGAGAAGTGAGTTGGGCCAAGAACCTTTTAGCATCCCTTTGTACAATAATAACCTAAGCTTAATAAATAATTGAATTTCTTTGTGGAATAGAGGTTAACAAGATAGACCAATACTACTTACTGGGTGCCCTAAATTTGTAACCTTGTGCCAGACTAACCAAAACTATTATGACACCTCACTGGTTATTCCAAATGTATGGGCTGGTCAACCGTATCCGAGTATACCTGTCTACTAGTTCAGCTAGCCAATCCATAATGCAGACACTGCCTCAGATACATGTGTGTTTGTTCAACATCTACAGAGCCCACTTGTGGTTTATACTGCAAGTATGCTGAGAAGACCTTAGTAAGAATTTCTGGGAGAGATTGCATTATCTTGTGCAATCAGGTCTGAACATTCAAACCCTCGCTCATGATGACTTGTGACTTCATGCTAGCACAACCATCAATGGCTCCTGAATAGTTCCGTCTACCTAATTCCCCTCACAAAGCTTGGGTCAACCTGTGGTATGTTTTTCTGCCACTTTCCAAGGGTGCCACAGGCTGGGATCATCTCGCCAGGCCAATAACATCAAGACGTCACCTTCCTCGATAAATTGACCATGATGAGATTTGAGCCCAAGTTTCATGGTCAGAAAGCAAATGTTCTAAACCCTTGGCCATGCGCCCATATATTCCAAATGTAATAAGCAAAAAAAAGGCATTTCCTAAAGGTGCAGGACACAAATTGTCAAAGAGAAAGACAAATCAATTCAAATCTTATTGAGCAACTCTACCTTGTAAAAAAAACAACTTTTGATGGAAACCACAGCAGCAAAGCCTAGAACTATCTATATGGTTAATATAACAGTTTTGACTAATAGGATCAAAAAAACAAATGAAAAGAAAAAAGATCAAATTATTTCTTATAAAGACATGCATAAACAAGGATTCACAATGCAAATGTCTTAAGATCAGAAGCATTGTCCTAAAGATACATAAAAGCAATCACTCGATTAAAATATATCCAAACATGCATCAAATTTGAGTAGAGATTTAGCTGAAGACATTTGTATGTTTCTATATTTTGACAAAAATGTGTTTCTTTTAGATTTGACCCACTCCTGCTGAAAGGATGACATATCTGTATTTCTACAGAAAACACTCAGTACCTATGTGGAAGAAATCCACTTATCTTCAAAAAGGCTGAGGGCATGAACTTGCCAAGGCCATTGGCTCTATTATACGAAAAAAAATAAAAATAAAACTGAAGTAGACTCATTCTGTTTTTTATAACAGAAAACGATTGATGGAATAGTTAAGACATACTGCCTATGGGATTAATAGAATAATCCAGATATATGGATTAGCATACCTGTCTTTGAATGCATATAAAATCAATGGGAGTGAACTAGATAACAAAAAACAAGCCAACTGCTGGGAGAGAGGATTTGTGACTTTTTGGACATGCAGGTCTCTGTGAATTTGTGACCATTTCCTTTAATTTTACGACACTTCCTCTTACCTTTATGTTGTATGTGTTTGCTCAAAGTCGAATAGAAGTTAGATAAAAACAAAGTATTTAAGTCATTATAATATAATTAATATTTCAATGTTTATTCACATCTTCATCAGAACATGTGCATGTTGCTTGTTGATAAGAAAAACTAGCACTATACTGTTGTTGAGATTTCATAAATTTACAGTTGAGTTGGTTTGATGTAACCATAAATTCTATGCTGTTTCTTTTCTTGTGTGTAGAACTCTTTTAGCTCTATGCTTTCCAGCCAACTTTAATCTTCAAAAATTTAAATGCACTGTCAATCACTATCTATTGTCCTCCTGATTACTCTTTTTGTTCTCGCTCATTAGTAAGGTTTCTGTTTTCTAATTCTTCAACACCCAGTAACCCCTTGTCTTAGTGGCTTTACTGCCTTGCTTGGGGTGAACATGATTAAAAAAAAAAATACAAGCAAGACATGCATCTTCTTGCAGAATTAAGTTGAAACATTATATTCCTTGCCAGAACATAGTAGATAGTATATTTCATTGGTGGTGACAGAAAACATGCCAAAAAAAAAGTTAAGGGTAGAGAGTAAAGAGAAACAGAAACCTGTTTTGACCTGTGCAGCTTGTACCCGTAACACTGTACCCTCAAATCAAGAATAGGTTGGAATAGAAGAAAGCCTTTTTGTAACCTTCATCTTTACTGATGTTAAGACATTCCACAAAAATATCTGTAACAATCTCCTTTAGATGCCCTCTCAGATTTTATTTCTGAGAACAAAAAAAAAACATCTCAAAACAAGCTAGATTGTTATGAATTGGGTGTAGGAAAGAATGAGGGTTAGTGAGCCGAGATTCTTAAAGCATATTGTTACAAAGGTCAATGGAACAAGTTATTTCTTTCTTATTTCATTACATGTTTCTATCCATGTCAAATAAAACTCTTTTCTCTTCTTTTTTTCATCAGCTGATTTTGCACCAACAAGGATTTCTTCTTCGTATGTGCATTATAGAAAGAGAGAAAAAAAAAAGGTTGTTTTTATTTCTCTCTCTCTCTGCTGACTCACTTCTTGTAAATACTTTCAAAGACAAGACTGACATGAGATATGGTCAGATATTAGGTGCATGCACACACACACAATGAAAAAGAAAGAAAAAAAAAAGAATTTCTGCATGATGACATAAGAACCAACAAAACAAATTAACTTTGTTTTGTATTTTTTCTTTTTCTTCTTGCTACTTGCTTGGTTTTTTATCACCTGTTGTTATTAGTAGAAAGAAAAGTAAAAAAGGTGTCTATCCTCTGTTGTTATTGTGCCTTTTCACGTCATGTAGCACTTACAAAAGATGCTTATTTCCTGTCTGCAGTCATAATTACAATAATAACGATAATAAATGGCCTATACAGTTTAGATATAGACTCATCTGGAGACAGAGAGATATAGAAAGATAGCGATATAGATAAACAGATAGCAAGATATATATATATATATATATATATATTATATGAGAGAGATAAAGAGAGATTGAAGGAAAGAATAAACAGAAAATGTTTTGAAATATTTTTGCAGAGAATACAAAAATTATTAGAGCAATAAATGCAGACATTAAAAAGACATACATGACAAAAAAGAGGAGGGGAAACAAAAATATATATTACCATAAATTGCTAAATTATATTTCAGTATTACCAATATTTTTTTAAATCATTTCACTTCAAGCAAGGTAATAAAGTCTCTAAGATGCAAGAGGTTACTGAGTGTTATAGAATATTAGAAAAAAATTGTTATCAAGGAGAGAAAACAATAAAAGAACAGGAATGTACAAAACAAAATAATATCATCACTTACCTTGATAAAGTCAGATGATGAAACACATCAGCAAACGCTAAGTAATGTTTTTCCTATTGTCTATTCTATTTCATTTTGTCTTTTTTTACAGATATATTCTGATAAATTTAAAACACACACACACACTCTATTTTAGGATATTACATTGAAAACTTGTCAAAATTGCTACACAACTGCAGTCATGGTTTGATACGCATGGAATCGACTGATGAGATGTGTTTCATGTGCATCTTAACATGACTGCAATTGCGTAGCGATTTTGACGTTTTCAATGTAATATCCTAAAATAAAGAATATTGCTCTCTTTTAAATTAAATGTTATGAACATTGGAATTGTATTCTATTCATTCTCAGCTTACCTGGATATATATTGTCTTAGGATTGCAAAAGCCTGAAACATAGGGTTACAAACTCACATCCATACAACTAAGTATATTAGTTCTATCACTGATATTGAGCGCTTTTCAATAAGTATCATATATATATATATATATATATATATATATATATATATATACATTACACACACATATATATATATATATATATATATATATATATATATATATATATATACACACACACACATATATATATATATAACACACACACACACACATATATATATATATTACACACACACACACACACATATATATATATATTAACACACACACACACATATATATATATATATATTACACACACACACACACACACATATATATTTACACACACACACACATATATATATTACACACACACACACACACACATATATATTTACACACACACACACATATATATTAATTACACACACACACACATATATATATATTAATTACACACACACACACATATATATATATATATATATTAATTACACACACACACACATATATATTACCACAAGACACACACACATATATATATTACACACACACACACATATATATATTAATTACACACACACACATATATATATATATACACACACATATACACACACACACACACACACACACATATATATATATATATATATATTAATTACACACACACACACATATATATATATTAATTACACACACACACACATATATATATATTAATTACACACACACACACACACACACATATATATATAAGTATGGACCTAAAGAGCCAGGCAAACCTACCTAGATTTCACCTACGCAGATCGTCTTAGTGTATTGAGCACTTTGCTTAGTTATTTTTGCTTACTCGTGTTGGAGGTTTTTTTTCTTTGGACTCTGAGCTTGGATTCTGGACAATTGTTTTCGCCTTAATTACATGTTCTTAGTTCTTCCTTTTTTTTATTCCTTATTTTTCCTTGAGTATTGGTTTGTTCATTTACAAGCCAAAACACCTAAGGTATAATTACTTATATTTATAAGATTATATATATATATTTATATATATCCACAGTAAATTTATGACCAGGTTTTTACAATGTTTCACCCTTCTTGGCAGATTTTCTGTTATCACAATGTGGGATATTTAATAACAAAGATGGTAAAAAGAACAAGAATATAGATGAACTTGACTAAATTACAAAAAAAAAAAAAAATTCTTTCAAAAATTTTAAAACTACCAGCAGGTCTCATTCATGTGCATGCATAGTCCCAGCATCATCAACAAATCCAGTCTAAAGATGTTCTACCAGATGAAATGCATCACAAAAACTTTTTCCAATTTGTCATACATATTTTCTTTCTAGCTCCTGAAAATAAATTAATTTGGTCAAGCAATGTGGGGAAAAAGTATGTATTTGTAAACAGTGGCTATTACTGCTAATAATACAAAACTCTCCCAACAGATTGAGTCCTCTAGGTCACTGGCATGTTTTATAAACATGCCAGTGACCTTGCGTCTTCTCTCTCTCACTCTTCCTCAAGTCTCTCATAGACACTTGACTTTATAGGTACTTACTACCTATAGTGTAATCATTCATGGGGGTGACTGGTTATTCCATTACATCACTATTATATTTGATGATTTCTTTTTCTAACATACAAATATTCTTTCTCAAATGTGGTTGTTGTATGCTGATAAATCAGCTAAAATTCACATTGCATTGGCCCAATCTTTCAACTCACATGAATCCTCATCGAGAGCAGGTGAGAAAGAAAATTATGTGTATTGTATGAAGTAAAATTATGTGTTGTATGAAGTAAATTCTATCATTTTTTGAAAGTGTCATTATTTTTTGTTAACTAAGTCAAATGCGGCCTAATGCAGTAAGTTGTGTGATACTGTTTTGAATATTAAATAACATGTTTGGAATTATAATTTTTTGCATGCATTTAAGATTGCAAAATCTCAAGCTAGAGTTATTTTATTCATTTTTATTTACTAGAACATTTTTGCATGTTGAAATCCTAATATTATTTAATATTGTT
>CAHIKZ030005012.1:1572500-1632500 GCA_903632075.3 Acanthosepion pharaonis
AGAATCAAACTTACTAACAATGGCCTGCACAGATTAATGTACTATCAGTTCCTCAAATAAGTTCAAATGTCTGGATAATTATCTTTCAGTGGCAGATACTACCCAAGGCTGCCCAACAAATACTTGGTCCTGTGAAAGGCTTTTCCTCACTTTAAAAGATTCAAGTACAGGAATTGCTTGTGAAAAGTATCATTATTGGTATATCTGTTTGTTTAAATTGTAATGATTGGCTATAGCAGAAAAAGGCATTCAGATTTAATAAAAGTTAATAACAATGGGGCAAAGAGTGTGGTCCCATGACTAGATTTAAAGACTGCATACATTTTGTGCACTCTGTACCAGTAAAACTATGAAATGATGCAATAGCAAGATGTTAGGATGTGCGGCTGGTGTAATGGATATTAGCTGGGAATGAGAAATTGGAGAACCGAGTTTCAATTCCAGTCAAGCTCGTTGCATTCACTTGCATGCAAATACCCTTAAGAAAGGTATAAATTCATCTCCTCTTCTCACAGCTATGGGTTGAATAGCAGGGCAGACTGGGTCCTACAGCCTTGGTTGGCAACTAGTCTATTGCAGAAAGAAACAAAAACCTACTGCAGGAAAATTTTCTGCCTAGTCTAACTCGAAAGAGACGTGATCGCCCAAGTGTATGTATCACAAATGGCACTTAACTGACTGGGATACTTTTCTTTCTTTTGCCCTAATTAGTATACATTGAGTGTGGCCAGTATTATGACACTTAACAGCCAACCTGTAGGAACCTATCAATCTGGGATATATTAAATTGATGTCACAAGAACTGTATAGAACTTCTGGACCCCTAAAAGCCCACATTTATGAAGACAAGTGAGACCTCAATTGGGATAAGCCACTGATCTCTTTAATAAGATATAGAAATAAAAAAGGCTATAATTCTGATTTAAAAAATGCCTAGTAAAAAAAAAAAAAGAAGAAAAAAACATATCCTATTATGAAGAAAATATCTAGAAGCATAAAAGCACATGTAACATGGTGTTGGCTCTGTTTAAACTTTTAAATGTATGAAATTACAGGATGGTCATTTGGAGGGATTACTAATTGGATGGTAATTGTTATAATTCTCAGGAGTGTAGGTTGAATGGCTGGGAAGAAATTTAAAAACAAAACCCATTAAAATATGTTTTAAAATAATAAATTTAAATTAAGAACAGTTCCAAGGAGAATCAAACTCAGATTTAACTAGAAAAGATTTGATAACATTGAGCAAAACCAAGATTCCAAACCCTATCCAATTCCTGCTGATAGAAAGAGACAATATATTGTCCAAATTGTTTGAGTCCTGAGAAACTAGAAAATGGACATTGTTTACAATACATTATCAGTAGAGAATGTGTGTGGTCACAGAAAATAATTATCTAAAGAACCAGGGAACATTTGGTTTATGTAGAATTTGTTGTGTTAACCACCCAGGAAATAAGCGTCATTACAGAAAGATAATTAGGATGTGCATTTTTCTGCAATGATTGCCTGCAATTTTTATAGTTATCATTTTTTGATATTTCTGGTGCAGGTGAGAAAAGCCAGAGTGTCAATGTATGGGAATATAGAGATAATTAAATTGGGCATTGTGAATTGTCATTTTCTATCACCTGTCTAGGTAAAAGAAGTCATCAATCATTGTTATAGGAAAATATTTATCTATATATAACCAGCACATGTTTCGCTTGGTGATCATTTTTACCCCACTGAACACAGAGCAAATGTTAGATCTGAGGGACACACCCGCATTTCAGTGGCTCGGAATAGCCTGGAATTGCGTTTAAGACAGTTGTCTTTAAAGAGCAGACTCACAATTCCCAGGCCAGTGTGAAAATACAGACACACACATAACCAAATTGAGTGATAATCGACTGATTGGATATCACTTTAATGGTTACAACCAGAATCTCCAAATCACCATTCTAGGCAGTAGAGCATATTTATTTGCAGTAGCTAATAGAGACATTTTATTCAACCTGAAATAAACAAAAAATATCATCCACATACCGACTTCTTTGGATTAGAGCTGGATGTGAAAACCTCTCCAGGCAAATTTTGTCTAGTGTCCATGATTGTTATTTTCGGCTGAGGTTCGAGGCATGTTCAATACCAGGCCGATCCTCTCATCTATCCGTAAGGATGTTCTCTCCCCTCATCAAGTTTATTCTGGTTGTGGAGTCAGCTACATAGGGAGGACTACCCAGTGACTAGATGTGAGGATAAAACAACAGGTGCCAGGTAAGATCAGGAATCACGCATTGGTTTCAAATGAACTAATCCCAAATACCTATGGGTCCTCAATTTGTGAGCACCTTTTAAAGAACTGTAAGTGTGCGGCTGAATTCATTGTTGACTGGTTTACTGCTTTGTCCCAGTCACACTCTTTATTTCATCTAAAAGTACTAGAGTCACTGTATATCAAAGTCTTGCAACCTTCTCTCTGTAAACAGCGTGATTGTTTGGTAGGGCTTGCTATCATTAAACTCTAGTACTCCCTCCATTTTTCTCCCTTCTCTATCCTCTCATCAATCATTCGCTAATTTAGATTTATTGTATTTTACTCTTTTCCTCCCAATTAAAAACGTTGAAGAGCGGAAGTGAAACTGGTTATTTTCCTCTTTCATTTTTTTTACCATCAGTTTTTTAATTATGCCTAATAATATTCAGCTTACTGTTTTTACAGCAAATAATATATATATATATATATATATATATATATATATATATATATATATATATATATATATACACACACACACAAATCAATAACAAATATTGTTTCTAAATAATAATAAAAAAATATTCCACCAAGGTAATTCTGGCAGGTAACATTTTATGGACATGAAGACACCTAGAAGGAGAAACAAAAGCCAAATTAACTATATAACTATGAATAAGTGATTCAGGAATGCATTTTGCACTGCAAAACATACCCAAGTGCCAACTGTAGGATTGACAACCTTCCAGTGAAATGCAAACTTAGAGTAAAACTACAGAAACTGAAGAGGACTAAAGCAGCACCCAAATTGCATTATGACAGACTCCTGAATGTGAAAGATTATATATATATGTTTAAAAGTGGATACAATGGACAAAATTAGCATGGAAACTCAAAGTGGAACACATTAAGAGAAGATTTAATAACATCAGCAATCAAGATCATCCCAAAGAAAATAAAAATGGACAGATGAAAAGAAGACAAAAAACAATGCCTAGGTGTGGCACAGACTATAGGACATTCCACAAAGAAATTAGAAACAAATGCAGGCAGGTTAAAGAGGAATGACCCAATGATAAGTGCGCAGAGATAGAAAGAATGAGTATCTCAGATAAAGCAGATATGCATAAAAAATAAGAGAATTAACAGGAGAAAAGAGGTGCTCATCAACAGGAAACATAAAATTCAAGGATAGGACACTGGTATTAGAGAAAGAAAAAATACTTCAGAGGTGGGACAAATACATCGGCAAACTCTTCCACAATGAAAGAAGACAACTGGCAATATAGAGAAATATCAATGAGCACTTTTTAATACTAGTGTTTCCTGGTCTAATTCAACTCTGATCATTAACTTTTTTATTACACATATATATATATATATATATATATACACACACACACACACACACACAGGGTGAGATGGGTAAATTGTTGCTGTTTTATATTTTTAATTTCATGCATGCGCATTGTTTTGTTTTAGTCAACCGCACAGTATAATAGGGTCACTTGGGCACTGTCTGTAAGAAAAAGAGCAACATGACGCAATTCGCTCTACCAGAAATTTGGAAACAACATGTTGTGCCACTTGGCATTCACTCCAGAAACTCCGATACAAACATTTCACAGTGTTTCAGTGTCAATTTGAGGACAGTGCAGAGGATTTGGAAAGAGTTTGATGGGTCTAATGGTTACAAAGGTATTTGGAGTGATCACTAGTGATGGTTATGTTATGCCTCCATTCATCTTCCCACAGGGCCTCAGATTCAACATGGATGCCTACATCAAGTGCCTTGAGTAGGTAGTGTTGCCCTGAGTCAAGAAGGGTGGCTGCTGGAAGACCCTATGTCTGGCAAAATGACTCTGCGCCATGCCACACAAGCAGGAGAACCCATCATGGCTGTCAAACAATTTCTGCAACCACATCACCCCTTACATCTGACCACCTAACTTCCCAGACTGCAACCCCCTTGATTATTATGTGTGGGGCACAGTTGAGCGAGAGACCAACAAAACTCCTTGTAACACAAAAGATGAACTGAAGGCAAGGATTATGGCAGCTTAAACAAGGAGACTGTCCAGAAGAGTTGCAGGAGATTCTGAAGTCATTTGGAGGCCATGGTTGAAGCCAATGGTGATTTTATTGAATAAATTTACTTTTTTCTGTATATTTTTTTTTTATATTTTTGTATAATTTTGGTAAATATATCTGTTAAAATGAGTTGTCAGTGTTATTTTCATTTTTTGTATTATTTAGACGACAATTTATCCATCGCAACCTGCATATCTGCTAAAATGAGATGTCAGTGTTATTTTCATTTTTGCGTCATTTAGACGAAAATTTATATATCGCAGCCGGTATATACATACAAGTAGACTGTATTGGGTCTTAAAGCTTGAATTACCATTTATTATATTTTATAACTTGTAAGACTGGTGCAATACAATCAGTTTCACTTTCTATTTCCTGTTATTTGGCACTAGGCCAGGCTTTGTTAAGCTTGGTAAACTCACTCACTCACACACATTTTGGGGCTTAGGGTGCTGATAAAAGGTGTTATTATAGGTTATTATATCAGTTTTCAAGTGTAATCAATTGCCATTCTTTATAATTACAATTAATCATTTTCTGCACTAAAACTCAGGTGTCACACACTCTAGATTAGATGTACTTATTTCCAGGTCTATTTCACTAATTAAAAGATCAGCTGCAATTCATTATCAGCAAAATAATCAATTAAGATTACTGCAGAATTAGAATTTTAAAAAAATATTCTAAGCAGAATAATTCAGGTCATTCCACTAGATTACTTTTTTAAAGTCTTCTCCAACTTGCTAAATAACTTTTTTTTTCCTGGTCTTTTTCATTGATCCCCCAACTGAAAAATCATGATCACCTTGTGAAAATGATGTAAACAGATTTTAGTGTGCTAATTCTAACTTTCCAATCTAGCAAAGCTGAATAGTGCTTTCACAAATTTTAACAATTCTTACCTCTGTCCCATAATAGTTGTTACATTTCCATACACATTTGATACATTAAATGTAACAAATATTATGGAACAAAGTATAATCCAGGTGTACAGGTGTTTTTATTAGAAACATGCAAGACAACTTGAAGGTTATCAGCATAGAAAATGCGATTTAAGAAAAACTAGGTTCAAATTTAGGATGAAATGGGTTATGTTCACTCTACATTTGAAACTAAAAAGGCATGAATCCACTTCTCCCTGTCCCAGCACAAAAACGTTTTGGTCTGGCATACGATGATGACTTTGAAGATTTGAAATGTTATTAACATCTCATAAAGATGAGCAGTCTGGAGTGTATGAGTAAATATTAGCAAACCAAATGCTTTCATATAAGACTGAAATCATATTTCTCGAGTCATTTTTATTAAAAAAAAATATAAAAAAGTAAGCTATTAGAAATTTATCATCATCCAGCCACGTCCCTATACAATCTGAATTTGATCTGGATTATAGGGAGGATAATGTTGACAAGTATTTTGTGATTTATATATAAAAGTGAGAAATTTATTTATTTTTATCTCCTGCACTTCCTGGTGGTGTTGTGCAATAGGCACTGTGACCAGAAATAAGCATGTTTTTCAAAATTTTCTTTCCATACCACTATAGATTAACCATTCTAGATCATAGATATTGAAAGAAGAAAAAAAGGGGGGGGGGTCTTATTAAATTGTATAAAAGTTGATTTGGGGAGGGTTTAGCTTGATTTGTAAACTGATCCCCCTACGAAAGCAAAAACAAAATATGCTCACATTATTTCTTAAAATGTAAAAAGATTTAAAAGTTTTGAAGTTTGCATTCTGGAGTTCTTTTTTATGCAACTATTAAGCACTCTAGATTATAAATTAAAAAGATATTTTTAAATATTGTAAGAAGTCATATCATATGGGGGTTATTATATATCTCTTTTAGGCATGTCTGATTAAATATATTAAAAAACATTATTTCTGCTTATTTTTAGCATAATCCTTTCATATTCATGAATATTTTCCCATATATTACAATCAAATAAGGCAAGAAATACACTGTAACAGTGAAAATTCTTGCATCATTTGATTGTAATACACAAAAAAATATTCATGAATATGAAAGGATTATGGTAAAAATAAGCAAACATAATGTTTGTAAGCTATTTAATCAGACATGCCTAAAAGAGAATTTGCTGCCTATATACACACGCACACACATATATATATATATATGAAATATTTAAATTTCAGGATACTTATCAGGGATCAGCTCAGAGTTTAAGTGTTTTATTCTTCATGGTGCATTAATTATTACAAAATAGATATTTTATGAAGGCTTATTATATAGGTTAATTAAGTATTAAAATTTAAAATATTCTACACACACATATATATATATATATATATATATATATATATATATATATATATATATATATATATATATATATATATATATATAGGGAAATTATATGACAAAGTAGAAAAAGTTTACTTGTGATGTATTTTGTTTTCAGGTCTTCATTGGACTAAATTATTGTGTTGGTAGGACTACCCAAGTGCACGACAGAGGGATCCTGGGAATTTTAGAATTTTATATGTGTGTGCGTGTGTATGTATGTATATATAAATAAATGAAAAACAAAATAAGAATATCCGTGTTTTCAGTTACTGTATTGAACTTACAGAATTGGCAATCCTAAAATTATTTTCCATTTTTATGAGAAACTACAAGCTTTCTAATGGATTAATATCTGGAGAAGTCATGGGTCAATCCATTCATTTGGAATATATATATATATATATATATATATATATATATATCTCATTGGTGACACAAGCCTCTGGGTCTCTTGTATTAGTCAGGCTCAGACCCACCACCATGATAGAGGGGATCTGATCCCCCAACTGAAAATCATCATCCCCCTTATGAAAATGATGTGAACAGATTTTAACGCTCCATTGCTACAAAGCCAAATGGTGGTTTCACAAATCAAGAATCTTTGAAAAAATTTTACCCTTCAAGGCACTATTTGTGGCTGAGTTGGTCTAAAGCATGGTTTCTCCTGCTGAGGGGGGGGGGTCTCCTGCTGATGGGGTTTCAGGTTTGAATCCTGCCAGATGGCACATCTTTTATTTAATAAGATTCCTCAAATATTCAGGCCAGTAGGTGAAAATAAATATATATACTGTTTAATAAATAAATGGAGTGTCTACTCAAACATAGGTATCCACTAAAACTCATGTTTAAGTACTAAATTTTTTTTTTTTTTTTTTTGGTAATAAGAATGTGTAAATGTGTCCTTACAAAGGAAAGTCAAGCAGAAATTGATTCTCTAAACAAATAAAATCTCAACGCTGCAGGCTGTACTCCATTGTGTTATGTTCAATATTAGCGACAATCCCACAGACTCTCATTGGGTCTATTAGTGATGTATAGTGTTTACCTGCCTTGACAACACAGGTGTTTGGGCAGGTATGAATGCAAACGGACCATTGTTGCAAATTAATACTTGCAGTACAATTATTGGAGACAGGGAAGAAACAGGTTATTTCAAACACTATGAAAAACACAAAGAAAGAAAGAAAATAAAAACAGGTCATTTACTAATTGGCAATTCTGAAACAAAGTTAATAAAGGGCTTTAAAGTTATGGATAGATAAAAATCAAGTTTTTTCCTTTCATTAAAAATGTATATACAAGAGGAGACTAGAGTTTATTCAGAACCAGTTTCAGGGCCTTGATGTTATTTGGTTGGTTAACAATCAGAGGGGAAACTTAATGTGTATACAGGAACAGAAACTCTCACTTGGGGTTACTCACTAAGAAATTAGATGCCACCAAGTCTACTTGTTCGCTGTGTTCTCACAGAGATTTAGCAAGTAGATTTCTTGTGTCTCATGCAGGCATATTTTTTATCAATTTTTTGTGTGTATGTGTGTGTGTGTGTGGGGGGGGTAATATGCCATTATCCAGGCTTGTGAGCCTCACTACAATAAAAATTTGCTCCCTTGAAACGTCTGGATGTTCCCAAAGCAAAAAATGCCACTGAAAATCTTATCTTTCATCACTAGCCTTTATCAGGTACTTGTTGATCTCGGTAAACTTCAGGGTCCAGTTTGAAATTTTCTGCAGTTTATCAGAATAGACACAGTGGCTGAAATGTTGTGATGATAACAACAAAGATGAAGATAATAGTCCAAGTGTAAATAATGACAAAGGTTCCTGAAAATCAAAAGAATTTGATCAACTTGTTCATGCGTCTTGGGTAAGACGATAAACTGCATTTGACAGCAAGGCCTCTAATCAGGAAGTTTTGAGGAGTGTGGAACCACCTCCTAATTGCTGTTATTACCAGGTCCAACTTAATCTGGGGTGGTAGCACCTGTTAGGGTCCCAGCTATGGGCAAATATTTAACCTCTAAACTGAGGTCAAAACACTATGAAAGTGTAGAAATAGGTTTTAATACCAGCAATACATTTTTGTAAAAAAACTACCAGCAATGGATTTAAAAAAAAAAAAAAAAAAATTATCAGCAATAGATTTTTGGAAAAAAAAAAAAAAAAAAACAAAATTCAAAACTAGTAATACATTTTTGGAAAAAATATTAGCAGCAATAAAAAATCTTGTTGGCTCAATGATATGCCGTAAAACAAACCAAACCAACTTATATATAAAACTTTAAATTTTTCTCAAATCATTTTGTTACATTCTTGAAGCCACCTTTTTTTTGTTCTCAATTGAAAGAAATGTTTTCAATTTACATTTTGAATGCTTTTTGATCTTTCAACTTTTGCAATTTCCAATGTCTGGCTCATTCAACAGTAAAATGTTAAGACTTAGTTGCCAATCTTGTAGCACGCTTAAATTCATGCAGTTGAGGCACTAAGGAGAGCAGTTCAACAGAACACTATGAAAATATCCATAGAAAAGATGGAGGGAGGCCACATTGTGTCAATGGGAAAGTGACCGATTGTCAAGATGCCAGATCAGGATCAATTAGATTACAAACCCTTTGTCATAAACTATTTAAATATGAGTTGGCATTCTCCCCTCTTTCCTATAAATAGTCACTTGGTCAGTGATTCTAGAGTTTGTACTTGACAAGTAGTTGAGTGAGGCTTGGATTCACTTCAAGTTTCTCTTCACTTACCAAAACAACTCACTCAACTAGTCTAATGGATGAATTTAATTTGAATATAGGATGACAACCTAAAATCCTGAGACATCAATCCTAGCTCACCTACTGCAGCAAAAAAAAGGCATCATTGGTGTGTAATTTTTACAAACTATGTCGAGGATTACAAGAAAAAAATTCCTAACAAGCTTAGAGCCCTGATAAGCTATGACACCATACTAGCTAAGTTGGATGCCATTTTTATTAAAACCCCAAATAAGACTATCGCAAGACATTTACTTGCTACAAAAAACAGGAACCTAACAAAAACCTGGATGATTTCTTCAGGGAACTCTAAAAACTAAAATGGCATTGCAATTTCAAAGGCTGTAGGAATATGTGGACGAAACTATGCAATTGCTTCTCCAGCAATATGTCAATGACTGCTGGAAAATAAAACATTTACAAACAGCTTACGTTCAAGCTTCAGCCCTGGATTTAGCACAGAAGAATAATGAAGCTTATGCTGCCCCTATTTCTTCTCTGGCTGTTGCAGTCTGTGAGAGCAACCCTTCTAGCAAAGATGATAAAATTAATATCTAAATATTAATATATTAATACTCACCTAAAACAACAATGGTAGCTGTGAATTACAAGCTCAGGAGTACTAACAAGAAAACTTGTTTCTTTTGTGGGGTCATGTCGCACAATAAGAGAAATAATTGTCCAGCTCGGGAAGTTATACGCAACAAGTGTTCTAAAAAGAGACACTTTGCTAGTGTGTGTCAGTCTTGAATAACAAATGCCACAATTGCTACTGTGTTCTCTACCAACATAGCAGTAAGTAAAGCAGAAGTGCTGCTGGGTGGACTCTTATATGCTGGGATGATTGTAACTATAAAAGGAAAAATGTTTAATGCCTTACTTGTGCTTCCAAAAGCTTTATTATTGAAAATACAATTTATTCTTTAAAATTAAAATGTATTCCTTCATCAAAACAGGTAACCATGGCACAAAAAATCTAAGGAGTCAATCTAGAGCATTTGTTGTTGTTCATCTCAAACTTAATGATAGACTATATCCGGCCATTTGCCTGAGTATTATGAAAGGCTTGTGCTGTAATGTGGTGCTGGAGAGGGCTTTTCAGCGTCAGCACCAGAAAGTTATTTTCAAATATGGCAGTCATCTTCCTGAACTGGTTATGAGAAATGCAGGAGCATGTTATGCTTTAGAGGCCACAGATAGGGAAGAACTCGCATTGTTCCCAAATATTATATCTATATTCAAACTGATAGCTACAAAATCTAGATACTTTAGTTAAGATGACCAGAAATTTATTGATATGGAGATAATTAAACTTTTAGCTAACAGAATTATCAAATTAAGTATTGTGCCATGGAGTGCACAAGTCGTCATTGTTAAAGATGAAACCAGAAGTCACAAGAAGAGATTATGAATGGATTATACACAAACAATAAATATATACACTGAACTTGATGCATAACCATTGCTGAACATTGATGATCGAGTTGCCAAATGCAAGTACGTTTCAACCTTTAACTTAAAAAGTGCCTATCACTAAATTAAAATAAAACAATCCAGCAAAAAGTACACCCTTTCGAGGTCAATAGTCAACTTTATCATTTTGCTAGGCTCCCTTTTGGGGTAAGCAATGGGGTCTCTGCCTTTCAGCGATCAACGAACAAGATCATAAATGAAGAAAACCTTAAAGGTACTCTATCTTATCTTGATAATATTATCACTGGCAGTGATACTGAAAGGGAGCATGATAAGAATGTTAAAGAATTTCTGGAAGTCAGAAAGAAAGAAAAATGAAATTTAAATGCTACTAAAACTATTCAGAAGGTAACAACACTGAATACTTTAGGGTATTGTGTGGGAAATGGCATCATTAAACCTGACCGAGAATAGATGAAGCCATTACAAGAAATGGAAGCTCCCACCCAAAGATATGACAATACTTAATAGCATCAAGGGATTGTTTGTGTATTATACAAAATGGATACCTCAATTTTCAGATAATATATCCCCTAGTTATAGTCAATCAGTTCCCACTGGATAAACAAGCTCTTCACACTTTTGAATCCTTAAAATCTGAGCTATGTAAAGCAACTCTGTAAGCTATTGAAGAAAACTTACCTTTCAAGGTAGAATGCAATGCTTTGGATAATGCTATATCTGTGGTACTAAGTCAGAATGGGATGCCTATCACATTTATGTCAAAAACATTCTAAGGAATCGAAAAAGGTATAATATAATCTTTTAGTGCTTTTTATGTATGATAATCGAGGGTGTACAAAAGTAAAAAATGCCATAATCAATGAATATAGAATGGAGCTTAGTGGACTAAGTTTTGATATCAAAGATTGACTGTGGAAGAGTAACATTGTTGCAGATGCTTTTAGTTGTGCCTAGTGTGCACCTGTAAATTCTCAAAGTCTGGCACTTGAGGATTTACACAAGGAATTATGCCATCCAGAGTATCAAGACTCTTGCATTTTGTAAGATCAAGAAATCTGCAATTTTCTACTAAAGACGTTAAAAAAAATATGTGTATCATGTAGAGTTTGTACTGAGTTAAAATCTCAGTTCTATTGACCTCCCAAAAGTACATTGACAAAAAACTACTGGACCGATGGAACGTATCAGTATTGATTTTAAGGGGCCTCCCCCAACAGCTACTCATAATCCATACTTGTTAGTGATTGTCAATGAATATTCTCGGTATCCATTTGTATTTCCATGCCCAAATATGCACACTTCGACAGTTATTAACTGCCTAGAAACTTTGTTTAGTATGTGTGGAATGATGAGATACATTCACACAGATAGAGGTCGTTCTCTCCGCGAGAATTGAAGGAATATTTACTGATTAAAAGTATTGCAACGAGTTATTCTATGCCATATCACCCACCAGGTAACATTCAGGTAGAGCGATACATTGGTGTTATATGGAAAACTATTCACATGACTCTTAGGTAACTAATGGAAAAACACTGGGAATGAGTTTTGTCACAATCTCTTCATTCTATTTGATCTCTCCTGTGCAGAGCTAATAACTGAAGAATTGTTCCATGAGCAATTCTTCAAGTTTCAAAGGCATACTTCTCATGGGAGCTCACTTCCATCTTGTTTAATAAGACCAGGACCAGTAATTTTAAGACATTTTGTCCGTACTAGCAAGAGCGACCTCTTAGTAGATAAAGTTGAACTGATTGATAGCAATCTGACTTTTGCCAACATCAAGTATCCTGATGGGAGACAATCAACTGTATCTGTCCAAGGTTTGGCTCCCTGTCCTGATCAGTCAGAACCCCCCTCGCTTTGGCAAGTTTCATGAATCTCAAACAATTTCTCCACACAAGAAAGTAGTAGTCCTACACCTGTTCCATCATGTGAGTTATTGACTGAAAGTGAAAGTTTTCAAACAGAAAACCAATATCCAAGATCAATGACAGCTAATACGGACCAACCTCAGAGATCAAATTGTATATCAAAGCCCCCCCCCATGCTATATGGGTGTGATTAAATTTAATGGAAAGTCTTCTGTCATCAGTTTAAAGAAAACAATACAGAAAAGAAAAAACTGAAAATGTTAAGATTTTGTCATTATTATTATTGCAACATATAAAAAAAAAATAAAATAAAATACAACTCTCTAAACAAAATAGATTTTGTGTTTTTTTTCTTTTTATAAAAAATAAAAATATATTTTTTTAATTATTATATATATATATATATATATATATATTATATATATAATTTAAAAACTCCTTATTTACTTGGAGGGAAGAATGTTGTAAACTATTTGAATATCATATGAGTTAGCATTCCCCACTTCTGCCTATAAATAATCACTTGGTCAGTGATTTTAGATCTTGTACTGGACAAGTAGTTGAGTGAGGCTTGGATCCACTTCAAGTTCCTGTTCAGTTATCAAGACTTATGACAGCCTTCTTTGAATTTTGTCAAGAATCTTGAGATATATATAGTAGAAGCACCAAACCAGATTTAAGATATTCCATTCATGGATGAATGGTAAATTTATAAATGTCCAAGAAGGATTCTGACAAGATTCGTCTTGCACAACACAGTAAATCAACTTTCTTAGCAGCAGACCTAGCAATTGATTCAATATAATCACTCCACTTCATGTCAGTGGAAAACGTGTAGCCAAGAAGTTGTAAAGTGTTGTTCCTCTGGAGTTTAGCATCAGCCATGCTGATGGAAAGCAGAAAAGGTTCTCTATGGCGATTTCCAAGATCATGCAGAAACTTGTGTAACCTTGCTTATTACTCAAAATACTAATTATTATGTCATTGAGAAATGTAACAAATATTAGATTATTTTGTCAAGGACATGATCATCATTAATAGCAATAATAAAAGCTTGCAATGAAACTATTTAATAAGAAAACAAAAATTTTGGGCCGAATTACAAATGATTAAAAAGATGAATTCTAAATCATGTGATCTATAGTTAAAGAATAAACAGATATAAATACTAATCACAAATGTCATCTACAAAATTGGTCTATGATTGGAAAAGAACAGTAGTTCCCAAACAGTGTGACATACCTCATAGGGTCTGCAAATTGCTGGGAAGAGTTATCAATGATAATGTTCTGACTTTGAATTCATGGTTATCTCTATTTAACCCTCTCTCTCTCTCTGTTATTTTTATTGTATTGATCTGAGATTGATGCTACTTAGTAATAACATCAAGGATATCTTTGTGTCACATAACATAGTACCTTTTTTTTTCATCATTTCACCCCAAGCAAGGCAATAATGCCACTAGGATGCAAGGGGTTACTGGGATTAATAGAGAATGAGAAGGCTTTTGTTTGGGCAATAAAAGAAGAGGATTCAGGAAGACAGAAGATGTCAATTGGTGTTTCATTTAAATTTTTGAAGATTGTAGGTGACAGGGAAGGAAGAAAGTGAAAAAGAATTCCACAGGTGAGCAGTGTGCAAAAAAAAAAAAACTATTAGAATAGAATATATGGTTGCATCTAGCTAGTTCAGCAGTAAAACAGTGAGACCTAGTTGCCAATCTAGTAGTATGTTTGATTTCATGCAGTTGAGACACCAATGAAGAAAGCTGATCAGACCAATTGCCATAAAAATATTTGTAGAAAAGAGAGAGGGAAGCCATATCATTTCAGTGAGAAAGTGACTGAAGTCAAGATGCCAGGTCATAATCGATAACATCACAGACCTTTCTTTGAATTTTGTCAAGAATCTCAAGATATACAGTAGGAGCACCAGACTAAATATGGCAGCAATATTTAATGCACAGTTGAATAGTAGATTTATAAATGTGCAAAACGGATTCTGATAAAAAAAAAAAATTCTAGAATGACACAGTGAAGCAATTAATTTGATAGAGTCACTCCACTTCATGTCAGGGGAAAACATGAGCCCAAAAAGAATGGTACTCACTTAGAGGTTAGCATCAGTCATGCTGAAGGCAGGTTGAAAAGGTTCTCTATGGTGATTTGAAAAATGATGGGATTATTTACATATGGACTGGCATTTCTGCCCAAGAACATTGTACAACATCATATGTAGCTTGAAGTGATGTTTGGGCAACTATAATTGTTGTTCTGTAGTGAATCATATCAGTGTTGTCACTAATTTAACCTTCATGGCTATCTTCAGGCCAATCCACCAAAGTCGTATAGTTACTACTTCTTGCTGAAAGTCAAATCAGCTTTTCAGCCAGATAAAGATTTTCTTGCAATAATAAATAGCACAATGCATATAGTCTGTATTGGCTACTTTTATTGTTTCCCAGTAAGGAAATTTTGTTGAAAAAAAAAAAAAAAAAAAAAAAAAAAAAAAAAAATCTTGCATTCTCACTAGCTGCTGATTCATCAATTCACAGGCTAATGAGCATACAGCCATATCATGCTGAAACACTGTTTCCTGTTAAGCAACATTGAGCCTGGTACCTAGATGGGCAACCACATAGGAACACCAGGTAGTGTAATGAATAATGGCTTGGAATTGTTAATGTTTCAATTCTAGTTGAGTTTGTTATATTCATTTACATGCAAATACCTTTGGGAAAAGGTATGAATCCACTCTTCTCCCTCTGTCATGGGTTAATTAGTAAAAGGTGCATCACTAAACCATTATTAAAAAAATCCTTACAATCTAAAAATATTTTCTGGCTTTAAATAACCTGCAAAGGGTTGATGAGCTGCAAGCTAATGAAAAGATCCTGCCATATTCTGCTTTTTCTCTTGTGAATATCAAATGACCTTTTCAAATAGATTGTATTTAAATACAATATATTTCCAACAACTTGCATGGCTGTTTATTAGTTGGGAAATCTTTTATTTTCTTAAATTATTCTTGTTTATTTTGTGCACATGTTATGTGGAGAATTTTCTTGGGGCCCAAACAGTCTGTCACATGTAGACTCAGTTATTCATTTGAAAATGGTAGCAGATGTTGTTTAAAAGATGAAATCCGAAAAAGCCACTTGACATTCTGGCATTATTTTTCATGAGTTCTTTCCTAGTTGGAATATGAGTGAGAGTATAAAAGCTCAATGCTGATCTTGCTAATTATTATCTAGTGGCAAAATGTTAATTTTCATCATTAATCTTTATAAAGGAAAAGTGGGGTGCTACTGAAAGGCATTTACAGTGAAAGGCATTCAAAACCTTGATCATGTTATGAAGGTTCTTGAATCTGATAGAGCTACTTTGAGGAACAGGCTCCTGAGAAAATGCTTCCCTAATCATTGCAATCTTAACATCTTCAAGTCTAGGGTCAACAATTATCTTTCCTACATATCTTCATAATCTGCATTTCTTTCCTCCTCTTCTTACGCCCATACAAGAATCTCATTTAGTAACCATCTCCTTGGCATTGGGTGACCAATAGTGTGTTCATATATTGCATGCTACCATGATGGTCAGACAACCAGAATGTGCTGGTCACCTGATGATTGTGATAGTGTGAAACTTAAGTAGCAATCCAAACTTTGTCTCTCTCATTATATTGGGAAGCATAATTGCTCTACCTTGCTAACCTAGACATGGAGCACTGTTTATTATTATTGAGGCAGATGTCTATCTTTCAGATATTTTTTTTTCTTAGTTTATTTTTCATTTTCCCTCTATTGTATTTTTTTTCTTGGTTGTTAGTTTTTCTTTTGGTCACCTGACAGGTTTTTTGGTGATGTGTGTGTATATATTTATATATGTGTTGACGTACAAAGTGACAGGGAATATAAGACGACCCCCAAATTTTCATGTTAAAATGTAGGTTTTGGACTGTATTCACCGTACAAGACTCCCCCCCACCCCGCAATCATATTTTAAAATGTATTGTATTGAATTTATTAAATAAATTCAGTAAGCATATACTTTCTTTTCGCTCAAATTTTAATGGAAAAATGGTGGGGAGATATTGTCAATTAACAACCGCAATCTACAAAACCCTTCATGAGTGGGTGCCGTGTTTTTGGTAGGCTATTATTACGGTAGCCTGAATGACTTTTCCCCACTAACCATCCACTTGTTCCACTGTTCTCAATTGCAATCTTTAAACAACTTGTTGAGACACACATCCAGTTGTGTTTTTGTTCAACATCATCATCAAAAAAAAAAAAGGAGGTGAGATATTGTCAATTAACTACAACAATCTTCACTTACTGTCAGCCCTACCATAATCTACCCAGTACACTTACTATTACCCAGAAATGATAACATGATCAGCTGCTGTAAGCATAAACACTGGTAATGTCATTTAAAAAAAAAATATTCGTACTTTTATAACACTATACTTTTATTATAATAAGGTGAATTAAGTTGTTTCAATAGAAAATATTTGTCTTGATAGTTACTAAAGCAGGAGTTAATCTACCATCAAAAATCTCATATATTAACAAATTAGCATAAATCACATGATTTAAGGTTCACATTTTATACATGGAGTATAAGTCAGCCCCCCTATTTTGGGGGGTCATTTTTTAAGATTAAAAGGTTACCTTGTTGCCATTATATATATATATATATATATATATATATATATATATATATATATATATATATATTATGTGAAAATATATAGAAAATATGAAGGAACTGGTTAGGTAAATAATCCAAAGTCCCTTAGTATTTTTAGTTATTATTTTTAAAAAATAGTGCTCAATACAAAAGTAGAGCATAAATATAATTATTTATTTAAAATATGATTCCAAATCGCGACATTCTTATGTCTCGATTTGGAATCATATTTTTAAATAAATATATATATATATATATATATATAGAGAGAGAGAGAGAGAGAGAGGGGGGCACCTCCACAAAATCACTAAAAACTCAGCATACTATGTTGAAAACATGCTCCAAATGTAATGAAAACATATTTTTATCTGTATTATTAAGAGGAAGGATCAAAGTATTTTTTGAATATTTAATTACATTTTTTACTCCTTTTTAGAATGTTCAAAATTTAGCAGTTTTACTAACTTTTAGCCTAGCAAATTTTAGCCTCTTTTTTGTGGTGACAGACACATTAATTTGGAAATTCTTGCAAAAATCAAACAATTGTCAGATTTTAATGAAATTTTCAGAACTTATTCACAAATGAATGAAATTATTTTTGAATTTTTTTTTATTAGAAAATCTTAGTAAAAATAATTTTTTTACATGTGTTTCACCCCCTCATTTATTTTATAAAAACTTGAGAAATTCAACATGATAATTTTTAGTGACTATATTAGTTAAAAGTCAAATTCTTTGAAGAATTTAAATCACCAAATTCTTTTTTCAAAATTGGACCCAGTCTTACTGAAAATCTGTTCTGAATTGAAAAATAAAAAATGCAATGAAGACATTATTCAATTAAAGAAGCTTTTAATTGCTTTTAGGAATAATATATATTAAAGACAATATTGTCTGAAGAAAAAAAAATTTTTCAATGAGAAAATGAAATTTTACAAGATTTGTTTTCATTTGTTTACAATTTTAAATTGAATAATTCATAAAGTTTTTAAATCTTTTAAAATTCAGTTTCAATAAGATAACTCTTAGGAAATATTGTTATTAAGTAAAACTATATTTACTAATCATATATTGTAAAGCTTATTAAATTCTGACAATCCAAATATTTTTAAAAGAATTTTTTGTATGTGTATATATGTGCGGAATTTCTAAGTATGGATGTTGAAACCTAACATTATCATTAAAAGGTCACATGTTTTAAGGATTGTCATCCATGACGGAAAAGTAAAATAAACTTTATCATCTGTTCCACCATACTTAACTATGAACACATTCAATGGTCATTTGGCTGTCAATAAATCAATTAACACATCAGAAAAACAAGACCCTGTGGTTAAGAAATGCTTGTATACACTTTATGCTATAAGCAAGTAATATTTGTTTCAAATCAGATTAATTTAACTTTAAATTTGCTAATTTTCCTCAAATAACATTTCAGAAATATATATTTTATTTTTGCAAGATTTTTAAACCAAGGATTAACTTTTATTTACAAATGTGTCAAAATAGCCTATTTTACTGAAAAAAAAAATCAATTCTGATCAATATAATTTCTGTTTGAAATACACTAGAGTATTTTCTACACTGGAAATAGTAAATTTTAAATCCTTTAGCTTTCAATTAAAGGTAAGATGAAAGTTTCAAGAAAGCCTTTTGATTTTTAAACCTTACTTATAACAAATTAGTGGAAGTGTGTGTGTGTATATATATATATATATATATATATATATATATATAAGATGGTGAATTTCACAACAAATATTGGGCAAGTTTATGCCTGAGGCTATGCACAATATATGTACAAAAGATTTATGCCAGTGTCTACCAATTTCCTCCCTTTTCTCCCCTCTGCAGAGGATGCAATCAGCTTATTCTAATGCTCACTGGCAGGGTAAATATATATAGGAATCATGTATTAGTAATGGCAATATTAGCCATTTCCTTATATGGAAACATTCAGCATTCATTGATCAAGCAGATTGTCAATTGAAATTTATAAAATCTTTCTATTAAAACCATTTTTCAGGAAAACAGATTTCTCCTCAAGTCCACTGTCATTGTTGTTTTTAATATGGCAGTCTTCCTTGCCATTACTAATACAGGACTCTCAGTTGGTAGAAACTATCTTCTGTTCTGGATTTAATCACTGTGTTTCTAGCAGGTGCAGTGACATTCATGGCGGACTTGTTGAGGATGCTAACTTGGGGGGTTGGCAGATGTTCTGGCTTTGCTAGACCCATCGGATTTCAGTATCATACTTTACATCCTCTGTTAAAACATTACCCAGATATTTAAATTACTGTACTTGTTTTATTTTGGTATCTCCAATTTGGAATTTGTATTTTGGGCTGTTCGTTTTGCTGACAACCATGCATTCCATCTTCTTACAATTGACGTTTTGTCCTCTGTTCTCTTTCCCTTTATGTTATGGGAACTTACCCATAATAATAATGGACTATTCTTGACATTATAAATACTGCACATTCCCATAATACTTTATTACCTTCTGTAGGAGTTCCTGTAGTTTCCTTTCTATGTCTGTTGCCTTATGTTGTTAAGATTGTGGACACCAATAATGAATCCTGGTAGAACTTCTAATTCTCTCAGAATTGTCTCACTGTATAGGTTGAATAAGTCCAGTGAGAAAACATATCCTTGTATTACACCTCTTTCTATTTTCATATACTTAGTGAATTCATTTTCTATCTGTATGTAGGCAGTTTGCTCCAAGTATAAGTTTTGGTAGAGTAATGGATTGCAGATTGGACTGAGGAATCAGCGAGCAGAGTTTGAATTCCAGTCAAGTTCATTACATTCACTTACATGCTAATACTCTTGGGGAAGGCATGAATCCAATTCTTCTCCCCCCCACACACACACCTGCCAGCTATAGCTAATAGTAGGACAGACGGGGATCTATAACTTTGTGTGATAACTAGTCTAGAAATGGTGACTTGATAAAATTAACCACCTCCTAGCAGGCGTGGGCCACTCAATGGGGGGGATGCATGGCCCCACGAATATGCACACTGGCTGAAATTCTTCAGGCATGTGAGTTATGCAGTCTGCTGTAGGTATAGAAAGTGTTTACTTATAATAAGTTCTGGATTATTCTAATATCCTTCCCAAATATGTCATGGTTATCTAGCAGTACCAATAATTCTTTGTGATGTAGTTTATCAAAGGCTTTTGCATAATCTATAAAACATAGGTATACATCCTTTACCATTTGTATTGGAAATAGAAATAAAATAAAAAAAAAAAGAGTCAACAATTTAGTACTTGTAACTCATTGTAAAACTATACTATTAGAAAATAATAGTTTATAAAACCCTGGAAACAATTTAAGGACAATGCTTATTAACCAACACAGTATTTTTATTAACCAGCATACTACCTATAAATAAAGATGTGTGGATAGCACAATAGTTATCAGCATGGAAAGTAAAACTGCTGAGCTGTGTTCAAATTCCATCTTCATATATTAGATTCACTTCACACAATTGACCTTGGGAAAGACACAAATCCATTTCTTTCCCCTCCAACTATGGATTAAATTGCAGGGTAGACTGGACTCTCTAAACTTGTGTGGCAACCAGGCTAGGAGAAGAAGGGCTCTGAATTCAAAAGGCAATGGGAAACCACCCCACTCTCTTTCCCAAAAAGTGCTGGCAATTCACTCAAAATGAAGGAAAGGAATCTGGAAAATCATGATTGCATACGGCCTAAAGGAACATTGCATTTTAAAAAATTTTGTTAAAATGACAGGATTTATTTACATCTACACATTTGAGAGACTTAGCGTTCTATAACAAACTGGCTCAGAAGGCAGTTTCCTCTACAGAAGGTTACTTAGGTTCAATCCTTGCAGGAGACCATTTTTACCTCAATAAGATTCTCAAATGCACAGGCTGCTAGATGTAATTAACATTATTTAAAAAAAAAACAACAACAGATCATCTACTTAAACATGTGTATCCACTAAAATAATGTTTAAAGTAATGTGTGTGTGTGTGGACTCTCTCGTCATTGATGGCAAATGAGGACTCAGTAAAATAAAGAGGAGCTCAACTTTTATGTCTCCTGAGGCCTGCAGGTGTTTTGCAAACTTTTAGACATATGGAACATGTGGTTGACCCATTACACTCAAGTGGTTGGGGACCAATTGCCACATGTTATTGTTTTTTTGTTTTGTTTTTAACATTAACATTTTCTACAAAGTCAAATACATAACTATAAGCAAGATGAATCTTCACTTAGAAACATCATAACAAAATACACAACTCCAGTCAATATAAAAAAGAAAAAAATTAAATTATTTATTTATTATATAGGTAATGCATACCTTATGTAGGAAGATTGAGAGATTTGCCATGAAATGGTATTAGTGAAACTATAATAAGTTATTTTTGGTAATTGTTTCTTTCATATATGGCATGTTATGATACTATCATTGATGGAATTCATTAAATTTTCAAAACATAGTATTAAAAAAAAACATTTACTTCTGTTTACTCTCAAGTTGTGATCTAAATGCTATGATGGTTACCACTTTCAGGGAAGAAAATGAATTTATTTGAATAACAAAGAAATTTAATTATAAACGCCATCAACAAAACAATCATTTATTTATAAAGAGCCCAAAAAAACAGACCGTAAATGAATAACAAAATAGTTATTTGCAATGCCTAATAAGTCATGAGGGGTGTAATAACTGGGGTAAGAGAAAATATTTCTTGTGAATTCTTAGTTTTGGAGCAGTCAAAACATGTTGGTACTTTTAGAGTGTTTTGTTTTAACACATAAGTTGAAAAGATCAGCATGAATTGTAAAAAAAAAAAATATTCAAATTGCAAGGGTGGATATAAATAAGTGGATATAGATTGAAAAACATAATGTGCAGGCAGGCAAAAGGTTACTAACATGGAAAGTTGAATCAATAAGATGAGGTGAAAAAAAAAAGATTCATTTCACACTAATGCCCTTGGAGAAGGCAAGAATCGCTTCTGTTTCCTAGCTATGAGTTAAAAAAAAAAAAAAAAAAAAGAACAAAAAATGTTCTTGATCTTTATGATGAACTAAAAAGCAACCAATAATAAGCCTTTTCAATATTACTTAATATTTCTTCAGTTTTTTTTTTTTTTAGAAAATAGAACTTTACAATAAATAAATGAACTAAACTAAAACAGAAAGGGGAACAGGTAAAAAAAAAAAAGGAAAAGAAATAACAATGAAAGAAAAAGTGAAAGAGAAAAGCGGAAAGTAAAGATAAAATAGTAAACAAAAAAGAAAAGGAAAGTGTAAAAAAAAGAAAGGGAAAGAAATACAATAGAAAAAGGGAAGAATGGGATGAAGAAAAAGGAAAAGAAAGAAAAGAAAAAAGGAAGAAAATAAAATAGTAAAGGAAATAAAAAATTAAAAAGTCAATGAAAAAGAATAAGAAGGTAAAAGGAAAAAAAGAAGAAAAGTGGGAAAATATAAAAAAAAGAAGAAAAGTAGAAAAAAAAGAAGAAAAGTAGAAAAAAAAGAAGAAAAGTAGAAAAAAAAAGAAGAAAAGTAGAAAAAAAAAAAGAAGAAAAGTAGAAAAAAAAAAAAGTAAAGGAAAAAAGAGAGAAAAAAATGTGAATTTAATTGATACCCCTTTAAAATAAAACACCACAACTCTGGCAATGTGTTTTTGTTTTGTTTTTTAATTGAGATTTATTTTCAAAGAATTATCTGCTTCAACTTGAAACCAGCTGTGAAAGAATGATGACACGTTTCTACATGTATTGTTGGGTGAGGTGCTAAAGAAGACTCCTCAACTCAACATCTACCCAAGTTTTGAGCCACGAAAATGAACAATATCTCTTTTTAGAAGATAGTTGCTGTTAGTGTTTTACCCATACACAGCGGATCATAGAATATTCTTAAATATCTTTAATGAAATTTCACTTGCAATGTGAAGTTTGTGAATTTAAAGAAGCAAATTAAAACTGTAACATCATTGTTGATACAACCAAACAATGAATTGAATACAGACAATTTTTTTTTTTTTTTTTTTTTACGTGGCTCCGATGGTCTTTGTTTTAAATTTTATTTCAACTTGACTTGACCATTTCAATTTGGTTATTAATTTCTCAGGACTTTCTAAACGTTCTTAAATGAACAATGACAGTTTTTAAGGTTTATCGTTCAAGATAACAATAAAATTTAATGAAAACTGAAAAGAAACAAACTAAACAATTAGCTTTTTTTTCTTTTCTATTTTTTTTTAGTAAAAAAACAAAAAACAAAATATATATCGAGTTTTGGGGCGGCGACTATGAATTATTGAAAAAAAAAAAAAAAAGAAATAGGACAATGAACAGAAATAATGTTTTAATTTTAATTCTATTTTTATAAAATTCCGGTACTGGGGCAGAGCTTTAAATTATACATCTTTTTTAACATGGAAAACATGCGAATTGGTATTCCTATGGCTCACACTGCTCAATGACGATGAATGTTATGTTTTTAGGGAAAAAATAAGCTATTATGATGACTGCATCACCCAATAAAAGCAAGAAAATAAATAGAAATGTAACGAAACAAATAACAAAGACAAAAAATGAAAACACTAAAAAGCAGATATGACTATGCCTGGATTCGAACCACCTCACTGCATCTCTAAACTAAAAAGAAGTCAGAATGAATGAATTAATCAAGCAATAAGTAACAACAAAATCAATTATCTCTTAACGCGATAAATCATACAAACTGAAGATATTATTTAAAAAAATAAAGTTTAAATGATTCTTGACGGCTGAATTAGACTAACTTTCACTAATAAGTTTAATCAGGTAAAAAAAAACTCACTCGGATTGATAGTGACACCTGCCTTGACAATGATGATAAATGAACCATGCCTTTCCTTACTACAATTTTTTTCTTTTTTTAGTTACCCGGCTTCTTTTTTTTTTTTTTTATTTACCTTTTTCTTTTATTACAACACTTACTTTAAAAATAAAAAGACAAGAAGAGCATTTACTATTTTACTTTGTTGCTTTCTTTAACTTTAATAATCTGAAAATGACTTTTTTTAAAAATATAAAAAAAAAGCTGGAAAAAAGGCAACGGTTCTTTTTTCCACACACAAAAAAAAATCAAACGCTCGGATGTATAAAACATACGATGAAAACATGTAAAAAGATATTGTTATTAAAATAATAATAAATATATAATTATTAACTAATAATATGAAATATGTATAGCAATAAATAAATATTTAATAAATGTGTTTTTAATTATGAAAATAACACTCTAAGCAAGAAGATCTACTCTTCAGAAGAAAAAGAAAAGCTCTTCTGGTATATTATCGTTCATATTGATTTTGTTTTTCTTTTAATTATAATAATAATATCCATAATAAATAAGAAACGATAAAATTTTAATTTCAAAATCTATACAATTAGATTTATGCATTTTTAATTGCATTCGTTCACAATAATTTCTTTTTATCTGTAGTCTCTGGGGTTTGATTGGGTTTTAGTCAATGAATGGCTTGACGAAGACGATAATAAAGTTAAAAAATACTATTTTTAATTATTATTAAAGACCTTAGTTTCTTAAGAATAAGATAATAATAAACTTACGATAAAGAATAAAAAAAAAAACAAATAATTCTCTTTATTCAACTTAAATGTCTAAAAAAAAAAAAAAACAACAGCGTGTGTCACTTTTAAAATTAGAAACGAGATTTCGACTTTCCGAGTACAAAAATCAAATATTGAACCATTTCTTACCGAAGTTGAGGAAGAAAATAAATAAAAAGAGCAACAAAGACGTAGAGATCTTGTTTTATATATTATTTATCTTTGTTCATTATTTTTTTTTTTTGTGTGTATATATATTATATATATATATTTTATATATTATATATATATATAACCTTTATCATGACCCGAAAATTTTAAAATAAAATAAACTTACCTTGGCCAAAATCTGCCACCTTTGCATTGCCACGCCGTTAGGACCGGCAGATTTTTTAAATTTGGCAATTTTATTATTATTCATCTTCTCAACAACAACCCGTGGGTCATTCGTGGATTTGTAGCTATCCCCGTTTCTCTGTTGTTCGTGCAGGTCCGGTTTTTTGGAGGAAGAGAGATGTGGTTCTATATCATCAGTATCAACAACAACTACCTGGGAGCCCGACTCCGATTTCTTCAGATCATCGCTAGTAGTATTTATCAGCACCGTGTCCATCGTCGTCGTGATATAAAATGTGTAATGCTGTTGATGTCGAAGGCAGTAATGATGACCACAAAAGCTGTATAGAAAAAAGAAGAATTAATTGGCAAACTAGTGAGAGATCCTTATAAATCATCCCTCCAACAACGGCCTTTGCTCGTCACCTCCAATGGGTGCGTAAACGTTAAAAACACATATGCGCGTGGCGGGGGTCTGCTAAATAATTCTGCACAGGACGTGTTGTTGTTATTAGAATTATAGTATTATTAGCAGTGATTGTGTTATTATTATCTGTATTTACTATATAGGTACATTTTTTTTTTTTTTTTTTTTTTTTTTGCTGGGATAGGGGAGGGAGAAGAAAAGTCTTCATGCGTGTGTACACATTTACTACAGTGTACGTACGTCGCTAAGTAAGAGTGACGGTAGGAGTTTTACTGTGATTGAATGATTGTTTTACTGCTACTACGAGATTCCTCCAAACGTTATTCTTTTCTTCTTTCTTTCGCTTACATTTCCCTCGCTTCACTTTTGTTGCTGTCTTGGTCTTAAGATTTCCTTCTTTCTTGAATTTTTACTTCTTTCATTACTTTTTTGACTTGATATAATTTATTTCTGTCTATTTTTATTTTTTACCTTATTTTCTTTTTTTTGTTTCACACAATTTCATAAATTTAAACCTAAGCCAGTCTCTATTTTCTTAAAGTCTATCTTTAAGTCTATTCATGTCTATCTTTCTATCTATCTCAGTCAATATACCAGTCTATTTCTATCTCAGTCTATTCATAGCTATCTATCTCAGTCTATTTATAATACCAGTTTATTCATAGCCATATCTATCTATCTATCTATCTATCTATCTCAGTCTACTTTATCTATCTATCAGTCTACTTTATCTCTCTATCTCAGCCTCTATTTATACCTATTGGTCTATTCATATCTATCTATTGCTATCAGTCTATTCATATCTGCCTGTCTATCTCAGTCTATTCATTATCGGTCTATATGTGTCTCTTTAATGAGTTGTGACAACTACAGATCAAATATGGATCAGAATCTGACAGAATGATAAAACAAAGAACAAAGGAAATGCTTATCAATCAAACATGTTTCACTTTTATTAAAGCTTTGCATAAAATTATTATACACTTACTTGTATAAAGCAATGTTTATATTTTTTCAGTTAGGCTTGAAATCCGTTAATTTCTTAAAACTTTGAATAGACATGTCATCTCCCCTTGAATTTGGAACTCCACAAATTACATTAATAACATTTGTTTAACAAGTTGAATGCATGTGAAACATGATTAACCAATGAAAATCAAACAAATAAAAATACCAGAATTTCTTTCTTCTTTTTCTCCATATCTCATTCTCTGAGAAAGCTTTAATAAAAGTGAAACATATTAGATTGGTAAATGTTTCCAACCTGTCCTAATATATATATATATATATTTATTATATATATCTATATATATATATCATATAATATATATATTTATACAAACTTTATATATATATATATATACATATAAAATATATAGGATAAAATATATATATATATATATATATATATATATATATACATATCTATATAAATATATTTATTTTGAGTTAAGTATATAATAAAGTTTACAGTCAAAAGCTTTGGGGTCTGGTTCTCACACACCAAAACAACTGCCATGTCTAAATCTTTTGTTTTGAGTTAAGTTTAAAGAAAGTTACATTTGTCAGGTTCATTCGTATACGTTTGTGGTTAGTCTGTCTTCAACATTTAACATGGGTAATAGTTAGTTAACTGAGAAGTGTTCCATTTAACAATGGCAGGATATTCATATTGTGAGCAGGCAGATAGGATTTTTACATATGGCCATGTGAATGGTAATGGATGCACGGCTGTATCAGATTGCATTTCCAGATCAAAGGTGGCTGAGTTATTCAACCTTTGCTGCTGTTCATTGTTGCATTGCTGAGACAGGATCCATGGCACCACAAACTATGGATCAAGGAAGTCCGAGATTCACACATATCTCTGACCATGAAAAACACATTCTACAGGCTGTTGAAGATGATCCAGGTATCTACACACATCAAGTGGCCCTAGCATGTGGTACATCTCATAGCAGCTCCTGTATCCATATCATTTGTAACATGTGCAGGATCTTTCGCCTTTTGATCCTTCACCACAGGAGAACTTCTGCCAATGGTTTACTGCACAAACTGTCGACCCATTGTTTATTGCTTCAGTCTTGTTTATAGATGAGGCAACATTTGGAAGAGATGAAATAACAAATTTATACAATCGATATTTGGGGGTGGATTGGAATCCCCATGGTACAATAGAGGATAGACACCAGAGTCAGTTTATGATTAATGTGTGGGCTGTAATTGTAGGTGACTGTTTGCAATGTTTTCCCAGCATGTCTTACAGGAGCTGTCTACAAGGACTTTATTTCAAACACACTTCAAGACCTGCTAGAGGATGTACCTTTGCTAATATGAAGACACATGGTTCATGCATGATGGGACTCTAGCACATTTTAGTCATATTGTTCGCAATGCATTGGCTGACATCTGCCTTGAAAGATGAATAGGTAGGTGAGGACTGGTTCAATGGCCTTCACATTCTCCCGACCTCAATCAATAGATAGGGCAACCTAAAACAATTGGTTTCTGCACAGGCATTAATAATGCAGAGACGCTTCATCGACATGTCATGGGGTTTTTGCCAAACTATTCAACACCATGTTGGAGTATTTGAAAGAGAGCCTGCCTGTCAGGGATCTGAAAGGTGCATGCATGTATAGAGGCAAGCGGAAGACATTTTGAACATTTGTTATGAGTTACTGCGTTGAGGTACAGATGTTTTTAATGGACATTTTACCTTGTTTTGGTGTCAGGAACCACTCCTAAAGTTTGTAAAAGTATTTTTGACACACCCTGTATATTGCAGTCTATTCATATCTATCTATTTTTTTTAATCATTTAACCCCAAGCAAGGTGATAAAGCCACTAAGATGCAAGGAGTTACTTAGTGTGAAAAAATTTGAGAAAAAACTAAGGAGAGAGAACAATAAAAGAAAAGGAATTAAGATGATAGAAGATAATGATTGATATTGTGTTTAAATTGTTTAAGATCAAAATTGACCGAGAAGAAAGAAACTGGGAAAAAGTTTCACAGGCAAGAAGTGCAAGAGAAGAAACTGTTAGCATAGAACTTACAGTTACAGCTAGCCATTTCAACTGTAAAATGATGAAACCTTATCGGCAATCTAGTATTGCACTTTAATTCACAAAGTCTAGGTACCAAAGAGGAAAGCTCATCAGAACAATTACCATGAAAATATTTACAGAAAAGGCATAGGAAAGTTGTGCTGCAGTGGTGGAAAATTGACTGAAGCTGAGATGCCAGGTCATGACCAATAGCATTGCAGATTCTTCATATTTTATTAAGAATTTCTTAAATGCATAGCAGAGGTACAAAATCACATGTGCAAGCAATATTCAGTGCATGGACAAATGGTAGACTTATAAATGTTTAAGATAATTTTTCTAGCCAGAATCTATCTATAACGACACAGTGTACCAACTTTCCTAACAGCAGACCTATCGATTCAAAATACTCATTCCACTTCATGTCAGTGGAAGACATTAGACCAAGAAGGTACAATGAGTTATTCTTCTGGAGATTAGCATCAGCCATGCTAATGGACTGCAAAGAAGGTTCTCTAAGATGATTAAAAGAGAGCAATTTCATCTTGGGGGCATTAAGATTAAGAAGCCATTTCTTGCCCCAGTTAACAACTGATATATGGTAATTTGGGAGATCACCTACCAAATTGATATTATCAACCCTATCAAATTTACCATTAAGACAGGATTAAATAGTTGTATCATCAACATAGATACTGAGTCAAGAACTGATGAAGATTGTTGATAAAGACTGGCTGTTCAAGATAACGATCATTTCATGATTTGATAAGAAAGACTGAATCAAATAAAAATTTGTCCAGAAATACCATAACTCTTTAATTTGTGAAGATCAGTATGCCAAAACCTGTCAAACAACTTTGAGATATCTAAAGCAACAGCCAAAACTGCACTATTCTTATCTAAAGCTTGATAGACTCTTTCAGTTAAAACTATTAACACACCAACAGTTGACCGAGAGAATTTTGAATGAAATACCTCCAGAGGTGGGGTGCTTAACTAAATTTGAAATGAAGAGAAGACTAATAGGGCACTAGAAGAATCTGACAGTTTATCTGAGTTCTTAAAAACAAGAAATACAGACAAGTATTTCCAACAAGCAGGAAAACAAGAAGCTTTGAACTTTAGTATCACCAAGTTTCTGGCAAAATTTAATGCAATATCTCTGCTAGATGAATTCAGTCATCTTGTTTAAAAACCCAAATCTGATGCATTACATGTCTGAACTCCAGATGTAATAGACGGGAATTGATCATCACAAAAATTTTCATGCATGTATAGGAAGGGTGGCATCACCTCCCACCCAAAGGGTTTTCCCCAGGTGGCATTAATTTTGGTGACAAAAAATAAAATCAGATACTTTTTGAATGTGTCTTATAGTTCAGTGTTGTTTAGATTATCAATTCCACTCATTCAGATATTTATTTTAATTAAAGTCAGCTTTCCATTAAAATTGTTAGCTACATCAATCAAAGTTATTTTAATAGAGTTTTAATATAATCTTAAAGCTATTTTAATGGGTTTAATCACTATTTAATGTTATTGAGTTTTAAATGTGTACAGAAGTAACCAACAAAAAAAAACTCTTCAAACATGTACCAAATGTCTAGTTTTCAGAAAAAGAATGCTGTGAAGTTTTGTCCATGCCCATTAATTTCCACATTGTTTATGTATAGCCTGGCATATCATTATTACTTGATTGAGCAAGGAGTTTGATTCTTACATGCTTCCCCATACTTGCAGTCTTGTGCCTAAATCAAGATATGCATTGCATATTTGTGTAAACATACAATGTCACTCTTAACATAGCTTTCCACCAACTGGCTAATTGCATTCTGATCTTCAATCTTGTCCGTGTTCTCTGAAAGCTGGGAAAGGGCCTGTTGCATGTTCACAAGGTAACATGATGAAAGACAAATACCATGTTGAAAAATAAGAACACAAATCCTGTTTTCCATATTATATGTCAATGTTTTATTCAGGATTTTGCTTGACTGGTTGGATAGGTAGGTAGGTGATACTTAGAGCAACTTCTGCTATGGCACCTCTTCCCTCTACCAACTCCTTGTCCATCTCCTCATACTGATGTGGTGGATAGCAATAGGAAATGGAGGTTTCAAAAATGCTTGCGGGACACATATATCTTCCGCCAAAGGCAAACCAAAACTCTTCCTGATCCAAAGCATGGATCTTAATATAGAACAGCACCTGGATATAACCTATTTCCGTTTTTGTTGTCACTTGATCTTCAAAAATCCTTCATCCCTTTACTTTTGCATTAACCTTTGGTCAAAGTGGGTGATGCTTAGAAGACTGCACTTCAAAAGGAACCATCTGCTGGTCCAACAAACAGAAACACTTGAAAAACATTTCTACGTGGGTGTCCATAGTATCACATTTGACCCACGAACATAGGACGTCTTCACTTTTTAGTAGTGAGTATTTAAGAAAATTTTAGGTATTATATTAATTTCTTTTAAATATCAGAATTCACCCAATACAAGGCTCGAGAGCCACTCAAGATAGAGGGCTACTATTAAAATGATAAGGATGAAGGAAATATATAATATGAATAAAAGAGGAAGTGAATATTTTTAGGATAAGAAGGATAGATAACAACTGGTTCTTGACATGTGCTTGTTCAAGGAAGCACAGTGCAAAAGTCTGTTACAGAAAGTAGAAGTTCTTGGCAGGAAAAAGCTGTCTTTATACATTTGGAACACAGGGGGGAAATGAGGATGATTTGATTCTATGGAAGTAGCACAGCATGTCCTAGCTGTAAAGATCTGAACTAGTGAAACAAAATAATGGAGATCATCTGAACATTTGCCATGGAAATAGCCATAGCATAGTGACATGCTTGCAGCACTGCATCTGTGGTAAACAGGTTGCAAGGTGGTAAATAAATCTTCACCCATAATACAGTATGATTTTGAACTGTAAAGTGAGGACTGAACAGCCCAGATACAACTTTATATATAAAGATAACAATAAAAGAGAAAAAATATACTTGTGTGTCCACAGGTGAAATGGAAGAAAAACATAAAAGTTTTGCTGTTAGGAATTGTGTAGAGTGGGGGCAGTTAAAATTTAGTTCTTGGCTGCCTGAGAGAAAGAAATTTTCCCTAGTGGGGATAAGGCTTGTGCTGACAGTTCTACATTTTGGAAAAAATGAGAGAAGTGTTTATCATCTTATCTTTTTATCATCTTGAACAGCACCACTTAGCAGACATCTTGGTGAGAGCAATCCACACAAGTTACATGGTGCATGAAGTAACCTGACCTATTATTGCTTATGGCCATATCGTGTTAAAAAAAACAGTTCTCATCTGATCACTGAAGTTAAGCAATGTCACACCTGGTTAGTAGCTGCTTGGAATACCAGGTGCTGTAATCTTGGATGTGTGGGTGGTTTAATGGATAACAGCTGGTAATTGGAAATCAGAGAGCAGAGTTCCAATTCCAGTCAGGTTCATTATATTCATTGGAAAGGTATGAATCCACATTTTCTCCCCTCAAATATGGGTTAAATAGTAGGAATTGTATTAGTAAATCATCTCCAAAAAATTTTTATAATTCAAAAATATTTTCTGGCTTTAAATAACCTGCAATGGGTTGATAAACCCCCTTCCTCTTATTTGCTTCCCTGATAACTATAATCTTCAAAAATTTAAATGTAAATAAAAACAAATCCAGCAATCTAACCTTTTATCAAACATCCAAGATAGATTCCCAGTGCTAGAAAGCTTCAACTGCCCTTCTAATAAAGAATAGATTCATGCCTTTCTCAAGAGAATGTAATGTGAATGAAAACTGTCTCATCTGAAGCTTGAACTCAGGTCTCTGATCTCAATCTCATTTCCTCCTCAACCAACTTCATATTCCTTATTTGGCCCAGTTTAAAAAAAGTTTCTTTTTGTGCATTTATTATGAATTCAAAGTGATGGAAGGAAAAAAAATGGCTCTTATAGGTCATTAAATATACTAGTAAATAAATATTAGTTTCACAAAAGCAATTTACAATTAGTTTATCCAACTTGTACACCAGCTGGCATAGGTATAGTGATTTGTCAGTCTCAAATGAGATCTATGTCAGTTTGTTATCCCAAATTCAAATGCATGTTACCACTCATGTTATTGTTAACTGGAGCAAGGAATGGCTTGTTAATTTTAAGGTCCCCAAAATGAAACTTCTCTCTTTTAATCATCTTAGAAATCTTCTTTGCAATCAGGTAGAAGATTTCTGGTTTTGGGCTCTTTATCTTGGTCTCATGGTTTGTAATTAATGTTCTCCTGGTTAACTGTTAGATGGGTTAAAGTTGGTCCAAAATTGTCAACTCTTTTGGCACCAGTGGAAGTCTCCAGGTTTTGAGCTCTTTATTCTGGTCTTCTTGTTTGTAATTAATATTTTCCTGGTTGACTGTTAAATGTTAGTCGTTGCTGAGTCTGCCAATTTCTACAAAATTTTCCCTGTAAATAAATTGTTTGACTAAGAAAGTTGCCAAGAGAAAATACTTCCTATTCTGTTTGAATGTGCCTTGAAGAATGTTTCTCAGACTTGGGCCATGTTTTTGTTAATTTATTGTGAAAATAAAATTTTTTTGAAAGCAGATTTACTGAATCAGGGTTTTTTTTACAAGTGAAACATTGGCCTGGAATGGGTTTAATTTGGTGCAAAATCATGCCTCTAGTGTGAATTTGAAGAATAGTGTTTTAGAGTTAACAATCTTAGCCTGTTTTTGAAACCCTGTTTAATGCAAAATCTCCCTGCTTATGTCTCCAGGTTTTAAGATTTTTAGCTTGGCGAGTTTGGTTTTCTGTGCTTTTAAAAGATTTATTTGAAGTAAATAAGTAAAAAAGCTTACAACAATAAAGATAAGGAAATGGAGAAATAAAGATTTTGATGTACTAAAAGTCATGAGATAGCAGTAGGCAAACCTAATGACCATTCCTTTATTAAAATATTTTGAAAATTTTCTCTCACTCATTAATTTAGACAGTAAGCATTCCAGGATAAATTGTTTCATTACTGAAAATTATTTGAAAAATTCAAGTCATCCAATTTATTTGAAACTAAAGTGAAAATAAATTATTTTTTCAAGTGTAGACATCTGGTTCCGTAGTTTGGTTTGATGACTTTTGGACTGATGGTAGAAATTAGGTATGACACAAACCCCATGAATCCCAATTGTCGTCAATGCACTGCGAAGGGTGGTAATGGTTCCATAACAGTGTATGCTGTGTTTATGTGACATAGGTTGGGTCTACTAGTCCACCTAAATATGTTATTGACCAGTAATACCTACATTGCACTTTTTATAAATATTTGAACCCATTCATGTACTTTCAACATGATGGAATCTGTCTTGCTCTACAGCTCAACAACATAGACACTGAAAAAAAAATGCCAAAAAGCATCACTTGATTTAACATACACAAGGATGTTATGAGTTTCATTGGAAATCAGCTGGAAGAAACACCCAACAGAGCCTATATGGACACCTTCCTCCTATCTCAGTTTCACTAAGAGAGAGAAAGCTTTGGCTAGTTGGTCACTCCTGGAGAAGTAATTCAGAACTTGTAAGTGACACCCTCCTGTGGAATCCATTGCATGGCAAAAGATCAGTTGAAAGACCCCCATCACACCTACATTGACCAACTTGTAGATAACTCTGGACACCATCTGGAAGACCTGCCAACAGCGATGTCTGACAGGAGGATCCAAGAAGAATTCTTGTCCTGATAATGATGATGATGATGTACTTTCAACAGCAATGCACTATTCCAACAGATTAATGTACTATGTCCTCAATTGTCCAGAATTACTTCAAAAAAGAGACTTCAAACAAAGGATGCGGCCAACATGTTCATCTGACATGTGTCCAATCAAGCACTTATAGGATATGGTAAAGCGGTCTATCTGTATACAAAATCTTGCATCTTTGGGTTAAATAGCAGGGCAAAGTGGGCTTTCTAGCCTTGGTTGGTAACCAGTCTGAGAGAAGTGAAATTCTAAATTCAAAATCAGATGGTGTGCTAATGGGCAGATATAAGCTCTTCAACTTTGGTTGTCAACCTATTGAGATATGGTAACCTGATAAAATAAAAACATCCCTTAGCAATAAAAGATAAAATAAAAACATCCCTGGGATACTCATAGAGATTTTTCTGCCAGAAGGAATGCACAAAAACTGAAATCCTTCAATCATATAAGTTGCACAATCTGCCACATACTGAAATATCATTTTCTGCTGCACCTACAAATATCCAAGAGCTATGGCAACAAGATGGTATGGCTTAACATTTCACAAGATGTTTTCTGGCCATTTATCACAACAATGCCATGTTGAGGCACCTACTCTCTCAAGACTTTTGGTACATCAGTATATATATATATATATATATATATATATATATATATTTTTTTTTTTTTTTTTTTCAAGCGTTTCACCCCAAGCAAGGTGGGAAGCCACTAGGACGCAACGGGTTACAGAAGATTTGGAGCAAGATCAGATAGGAGAGATAGAGGAAAGGATGAGGAGAAGGATAGTGGATACATCAAGACAACTGGTGATATCGATTGACATTACATTTGAATAGTTGGAGATTATAGCTCTCAGGGAAACTGGAATAGGGAAGTGAGTTCCAGAGGCGAGAGGTGTGAGACATGAAGCTATTGGAGTAAAAGAGACGGCTACATTTAGTAGTTTCGACAGTGAAAACGTGAGAGCGGAATGTCAGTCTCATAGGGCGCTTGAATTCATGAAGTCTGGGAACCAGCGAATGCAGCTCCTTGGAGCAATTACCATGAAAGTATTTGTAAAAAAGACAGAGAGAGGCGACGGCACATCTGTGAGAGAACGACTGTAGACGAGATGCCAGAACAGGGCCAATTATATTGCATATCCGCCTCTGGAGCTTAAGAACCCCGAGGCAAACAGAAGGGGCTCCAGACCATATATGGCAGCAATACTCCATGCAAGGGCGAATTGTTGATTTGTAGATCTGAAGGATCGATTCCGGGGAGAAAAATTTCCTGGTGTGGCACAGGGAACCAACTTTCCTTGCGGTGGATGAAGCAATTGACTCAATGTATTTGTTCCATCTCAGGTCAGCAGTCAACGTGAGACTGAGCAGCTTCAGAGAGGTGCTCTCAAGAAGTTGAGTGTCAGACATTCTAATGGAGGGCAGGGAAGGATCTCTCTCTCTCTCTCTCTATATATATATATATATATATATATATGATAAAAATATAGTTTTAAGGTATTTTTAAGCATATCACCCCAAGCAAAGCGGGAGTGCCACTAATATGCAAGGAGCTGCATAGAGTGAAAGTAAGGGAAAAGACTGGGTCGAGGAGGGATTGAGGAAAGAACAGAGAAGGATAAAAAGAAGAATGGAGATCAAGATATCAGATGTCGGGGTGTTTGAGGAAAGGATAAAGATGTCGATTGACATTACATTTAAATTTTTGAAGATTATAGTTATCAGGGAACCAAGTAAGAGGAAGGGAGTTCCACAGTTAGGAAGTGCAAGAGAAGAAGCTGTTCGAGTAGAAGCGGCAGTTACATTTAACTGTTTTGGCAGTAAAAGGATCGGATCAAGATGCCAACCTAGTAGCACGCTTAAATTTATTCAGTAAGGCACCAATGAAAATAGCTATATTACATTGGTGATAAAGTGACTGGAGTCGAGACCCTAAGTCAGAACCAATTACATTGTATATCCATCTTTGGATTTTGCCAAGAACCTCGAGATGAACAGTGGGGGCACCAGACCATATATGGCAACAGTATTCCATGTGTGGATCATTGGTAGATTTGTAGATGTGAAGGACGAATTCAGATGAGAAAAACCTTCTGGCACGACACAGAGAACCAAATTTTCCTGTGGTAGATGAAGCTATTGATTCAATGTAGTTGTTTCACCTCAGGTCAGTGGAAAACATGAGATCAAGAAGACACAGTGAGATGCTCTCATGAAGTTGAGCATCAACCATGCTGTTAGGAGGCAGGGAGGTTTCTCTATGGTGGGTAAATGAAAGTAGTTTCGTTTTGGAGGCATTAAAATTCATAAGCCATTTCCTGCCCCAGTCAACCACAGATTGTAGCAAGTAGACAAGTAAGTATACTTTTTAATAAATAAATAGAGTGACTACTCAAATATGAGTACCTGCTAAAAATAATGTTTAAAGTGATAAAAATCAGTCAGATTAATAAATAAAAAAAGAAAATCAATTACTTCTTTAGAAAATTATATATAAATCAGTGGCAAAGGGTGAATTTGAAATTTGGGCAGGCAGTTCATGATGCCTGTTAATGGTTATGAGAGAAATATGAAAAAATTACAATATCAACAAATAACAATGTGTTTAAAACTAATTTATAAATAAATTCAATTTATTGTTTTGTTTTGGCAAATCCATTGATCTCTTTATTGATGTAAATGAAAACCAAATTACTTTGTCTTTCTTCATTCTGAGAAAAAGAAGGGGCAGCTATCTCATTTTTTTTTTTGTTTTTTTTTTTTTCTGATCACTCAACCATAACCCTTCTAACTTCTTTTGTAGCAAGTGCAAAATAATAATAATAACTCCCTTCATCCACTCCCTTCAAATTTGGAGGACTGAAGAAGAAGGAAAGAAACTTGCAGGCCTATGTAAAATTCTTTTTGGATCAATGAAAACCTTACCTTCACAGAAATTAGCTGATGGGTCAAGAAGAAGAAAAGAAAGTAGTGAGCCTACACAAAATTTCTTTTGTTATAAAATGAGGAGAAAAATTAAAATAATCAGAGAAGGGTGTCTGAAGTCATGTGAAATGTTTCATTTCAATTGCTTGTGACCAACATTAAAGTACTCGGTGTAAAAGTACTTAGCAATTAGATTATCCATTTCTAACCACCATGCAGCACTTTAAAGAATTTTCTCTCAACAATCAAAGAAAGCTAAGTATTTCAAACTATGTATCTTTGTCTACTTTTAAATATATGCAAACCATATATCCCTTTAAGAATTTCAACTTATTTACTTGAAACAAACTACTGATACTACTTCAAGAATGCAAATTCATGAATAAATACCTTATCTTGTTTTATTAAAATTATCTGTGTGTTTCTTTGTCATTATCACCCTTTATTAAACTTCTTGGAGTGAGCAAATCAAGTGTTTATTTTAACGACTAAGCCCCATGCCACTATATTTTCACTTAGTTCTTCCACATTCTCTGTGCCTGTGCAGAACTGGTATACAGAAGCATGATCTTTTCTGTTTCTACGATTCTAGTCATGTCAATTGTTCACAATTTATCATAAGAAATGAAGGAATGGGAGATTTTAATAATGATCACAAGTGCTAAAAGGATAGTAAAAATAATTAATTTTGTATTATACAAAAAAATCTAAGGTATGCCATTGACTCTTAACCTATATAATATTATAAATTAATTGATTTAAAATATTGTTTTTTTTTCACTACACAGTTCTAACCATGTTTCAAAAATGGAAGCTGAAAGCTCCAAATTTAATTTTGTAATTAAATTAAAGACATTAGTTCCATTTCATCCTCAAGCAAATTTTGGATATATATATCTTACTGATATATATATATGCACATTTCATTGAATGCAACAGACAAGATGCTTTGATTTAGTTTTTTTATACAATTTCTCATGTGATCTAATAATTTTTTGGGCGGGGGGATGATAAATTATATAAAAACTGTCCAATTGCTCTTTTTATCCGAGTGCTTTCGGTTTAGCCATTTTCAAGGATGAAATGTATTAACTGTTGGCAAGAAATACTTTGTATGCATGTATTTATATAATGTTTTCATTTTTCAAAACATGGTCAAGATATTGTGTCCATGTTCATAGTTGATATTGAGTGTTGATTTTTTTATTTTTATTAATAAGGCTTCCATTATTTTTAACCTTTTTTTGCATGTAGATGATGCTATTATATTTATGTTGTTAACAAGTATGTTACAAATAGCGTCTGGTAGGTCTCCATGAACATTTAAATGAGATCTAATTGAGCTATGGTCAGAAAGGCGTAGTGTGAGTCTTCATGCCAAACAGGTTGTAGTATGGCCTATATAATCATTTACAAATTTCGATTGATCAGGAATACAATTCCTTAATGGACATTGGACAGTTTTTATATAATTTATCATCCGAAAAGAAAAAAATTATTAGATCACATGAGAAACTGTATAAAAAACTAAATCAAAGCACCTTGTCTGTCATATTCAATGAAATGTACATGAAAGAAGGATTGCTACCTATATATATATTATATATATATATATATATATATAAATAAATATAGTAATTTTCTAAGCACAGCTTAGATGTGGCATAAGGTCAAAATTATGGGTCACCAAGTGAGGATCAAACTTACTACTCAGTTGTAATAGATCTAGCAAGACAAGCTTTCTAACCTTTACACTATGTCGAGGTGCCTATATATATATATATATATATATATATATATATATATATAGTTGACTCTCCCGTCGAATTCGACGTATGAGGGTCAAGCAGATCAGTTTCCAGGGAACCGACAACGACACATGAGATTTGATTATAGTGGTGAAGGCTTCGTGCAGGACCATCCACACTTTTTGAAGGGACGAATACAGAGACCTGGTGCACTGAGTGCCACAAGGTTCCCAAATGACCCTCTGCGGGTTTTGAATTCAGAGTTGTCCTTCTCCTAGACCAGTTGCCATCCAAGGCTATAGAACCCAGTCTGTCCTGCTATTTTACCCATAGCTGGAGGGAGAAGAAGAGGATCCATACCTTTCCCACGTAAGTGAATGTAATGAATTCGACCGGAATTCGAACTCGGCCCTGTGATTCCTCAATCCAAGCCAATATCCATTACTCCACCGTGCCTCCATATATATATATATATATATATATATATATATATATATATATATACTAGCAGTATAACCCGTCTTTGCCTGGGTCTTTAATTACTGGGAATTTTTGTTGTTCAATTGAAGCAGTTTAAGTTTAAAGTCAGCCCACCTGAAAATCAATATTAGTAACAACATTTGGGTGTAACTGAGGCACATCCCCAAATGGGGGGGTTAACAATTTGAATTGGGATGGCCCTGAAAAGGGAACTGAATAATAATAAATAATATTATTGTAACAATTTAAACTACTTGTTTTTATGAAAGATATATATCCAAGAATAGATAGTAAATAGTAAAATGTTGCTGAGAGTTATAATGGACAGGAAGTAGTGGAGAGACATTATCGCCAACAATTTGGACACAAAACTGGCATTGAAGAATTATCTATCAAACAAAAAAAATTTCATCAAAATTGGATGAAAACTGTGGAAATGCATAAAAAACATCCAATCACACACACACACACACACACATTTTGAGAATTATAAATATAGATAGATAGATAAGGATACATATTGTATTTTAAGTATGTGGATATACAATGGTGAATCAATATATCTGTAGCCTGAGACAATTTTTAGCTGATCTTCCTAGCTGAATTTTGCCTTGAAATTTTCACTGTAAAATATTTTATTTATATGATTAATATTCATCATGGAATTGAGTGACTTGATAGGGAAGGAGATGATATTAAAAAATAAATATTTGTTGAATATAAAAAAAAAAAACAATTCATTAAATGCAACAGATATTTATTTTTTCATCATTAAGCTTTGAATCTATTGATGTAATTCCATATATAAAGGTGCCTCCATTAATTCGCTGAAAAAAAAAAAAAAAAAAGCATACCATGATGAAAAAAAGACCCCAAACTTGATAAAAACAAGTTTCAAACTGGTGCTGTGCTATATGAGGCGAGATGCACAACAAGTGTGAATTTTAGGCATTGCACAATTTACTGACATCAGTGCAGCTGCAATGTCATGATTCGAAAAAGAAAAAGAAAAATCTCCTTTCAGGCATTATTCTGCAGATGCATTGTTTGAAGACTTGAAAGGTTACCTAATGCTTTACTTAATCATCATTCAATTTTAACAGAAATTCCTTGACTCCCAGATCACTTCTCAAGGCAAAACTCAGGCATAGTACTCACAAGTAATGAACACAATGTCATCACACAGTGAACTGCCACTAAACATGTTTGAACAGGACATTAACTACTGCTGAGAAGAAGCACAGTAGAGTAATGGATACTTGCTCAGAATGGGGAATCGGAGAGCCGTGTTCAAATTTCACTCGAATCCATTACATTCACTTACATGCTAGTACCCTTGGGAAAGGTATGAATTATCTTCTTCTCCCCCCAGCTATGGGTAAATAGCAGGACAGACCAGGTTCTATAGCCTTGGATGGCAACTGGTCTACCTACAGCGGGGAAAAAATAATCTGCCTCGTCAGTCATGTATCGAAAGTTACATGATCGTATATGTGTGTATCACACATGGCACACAGCTGACTGACTGAATGTTCAAACATGTTTCTATCTATCTTTCGTTAATGACTGTGTGGTAAGAGACTGATCAGATCCTAACTTTTCTCCAGTCTCAATGCACTCGCAATGAGTCTTATTTTCTTTGAATATTTGCTAGTTTCATAAGAAGTGATAATATATTGCCATAACAAAAATGTTCAGTTATGGCTCTTCTTTTTGGGTGAGGCTTAGAACTTTTTGAATGACCCTCATAGTTCACATGATAGTCTCCTAAATCATCTGTAAGTGTAGTAAATTTGATCCTCACTAGGTGTCACATTAAGGTAAGGTCTCATGGTTAGAACACTAATCTTATTACCACTTGGGATAGATAGATAGATAGATAGATAGATAGATAGATAGATAGATAGATATTGTGTGTTTTATCTATGTGTATATTACATAGTTAAATCATGGGAGAATATGATATATAAATCTATATATCAGAACAATGTTAGGCATAAATGCTTTGATCGCTAGATCATCCATGGTAAACTTGTGCTCAGGTTCTTACATTTCACCTTTCTTGGCAGGTCTTCTATTATCACAATGTGAGATACCTGATAATAAAAATGATAAAAACAAAAGAGAAAAGTACAAAGAAACTGAATAAATTCTGTTAGATGACATGTCCAGACATGTCTGAAATTTTTTTTTAAATTTAAACATTTTAAATTTCAATGTTCCAACATTTCCAGACTGTGCATAATTTTAACCAATGCTTTTCTACACATATATAATTACATCAATAAAAACAATAAAGGCTATTTATTGGTTAATAATAATTATTATTTAAGCTTGTCTCTGGTGCTTATATGTGGCTAACAATTACAGTTGTAAAAAGCCAAAAGACAGAAGAAATATAGTGAAGAAAAAGGAAATGAAAATAAGAAGAGTACAGAATAGGGAAAAAAGAAAGAAAAAGAAGAGTTAAAAAACGTAATTAAAGAATTTAAAGAGAAAAGAAATAGTACAGAATAAGAAAAAAAATGAAGAAAGAATGAAGTACTGAATAAAAAAAATGAAAGAAAATGAAGATAGAATGAAGTACTGAATAAAAAAAATGAAAGAAAATGAAGATAGAATGAAGTACTGAATAAAAAAAATGAAAGAAAATGAAGATAGAATGAAGTACTGAATAAAAAAAATGAAAGAAAATGAAGATAGAATGAAGTACTGAATAAAAAAAATGAAAGAAAATGAAGATAGAATGAAACTGAATAAAAATAAAAAAAATGAAAGAAAATGAAGATGAATAAAAAAATGAAAGAAAATGAAGATAGACTGAATGAAAAAAAAATGAAAGAAAATGAAGATAGAAGGAAGTACTGAATAAAAAAAAATGAAAGAAAATGAAGATAGAAGGAAGTACTGAATAAAAAAATGAGGAAACTGAATAAAAAAAATGAAAGAAAATGAAGAAAGAATGAAGTACTGAATAAAAAAAATGAAAGAAAATGAAGATAGAAAGAAGTACAGAATAGGAAAAAAGAAAGAAAGAAATATTGAATAGAAAAAATAAAAAAACGAAGTAAAAGAGAAAGAAAGAAACAGGGAAATTGAAAATAATAATTGCAGAATTTAAAGAAAAGAAAATAGTGCACAAAAACGAAAAAGAAGAGAAAGAAACAAAAAAGAGGTAATGAATGAAAAAAAGGAAGATAAAGGCAGTTAATAAAAGAAAAAAAGAAAGTTGTACTGAATGAAAAAAAGAAAAGAAAGGGCTACTGAATGAAAGAAAGAGGTACTGAATGAAATAAATCAAGAAAGAGGTACTGAATAAAAGAAAAAATAAAGAAAGGGGTACTGAATGAAAGAAAGAAGAAAAATGAAAGGAGTATTGAAAGAAAGAGAGAGATACTGAATAAAAGAAAGATTTACCCTATGGAAGAAAGAAAGACAGAATAACAAAAAGAATGTAAATGAAGTAGAAAAGAAAGAAAGAAAGAAAAGCTAGAGAGAGGAAAAAGAAAGAAGGAAGAAAGATAGAAAGAAGTGAATGCAAGAGAAATACTAATAAGTGGTGACTGGTGGTTGCAACAAGGGCAGGGATAGAAAAGAGCAAAAACAAGAAATCATTCCCGCTATATTGCAATAAAGGTTATCTAACCCCCACCACCCCCTGACTAGTGCCTCTAACATTTCCCCTCACCATTGTTACAGCGATCATTACCCAAGAAGGAGGGGGGAGGAGGAGGAGGATTTCAATGACTCTACTGCCATAGAGAAACTGCAGCATTTTACTGCAATCCTGAGAGGATTTTTTTTTTCTTCGTTTCTTTCTGCTTTGCACCATTTTCCCTCTTTCTTTCTTCCACTTCCTTTCCTTTTCATTCTCCTCCCACTTCCTCTGTGGATGTGAAAGGAGGAATAAGAGAAATGATCAGGAAGAAAGCAAAGGGGATCGGGGGGGGGAGTAAGAAAGGTGCAGAGGGGAAGTGAATGGTGGGGCACATGCCAATGTTTCTGTTTTGCTCAGGTTTTATTATATTTATCATGACACTTCTTGAACACACATGAGTGTGTGTGTGTGTATATATATATATATATATATATATATATATATACACACACACACACTCACACAAACACACACATGCAATAATGCATGCAATGTAACTTTTATTTTGTGCATGTATATACATAGAGAAGTGTACTTTTAGATATCCTTGTGTATCAGTGCTTATCTTCCTTTGGCACATACTAACAATAATGTGATTCAAATGATGTATAGAAATCATTTTATTTATGTGCATGTACATGTATACAGGCTTAACTATATAAATAGAAGATAGATATGAACAGACTGAGATGGATATATATGAAAACATAGAGGGAGATATAAACATGTTAAGAAGGAACAGATATAAACAGGCTCAAATAGAGAGATAGATATGAACATGCTCAAATAGAGAAATAGATATGAACATGCTCAAATAGAGAGTGAGATATGAACATGCTCAAATAGAGAGTGAGATATGAACATGCTCAAATAGAGAGTGAGATATGAACATGCTCAAATAGTAGTTGGGTCAGAGTGATAGGTATGAACAGGATGAGATAGATATGAAGATGCTAAGTTAGAGAGGAACAGGCTGAAGTAGATACAAACAGACTGGGACAGATAGAGGGATAGAAACAGGTTGAGATAGATACATAGATATGAGCAAGCCGAGATAGATACATAGATATGAGCAAGCCGAGATAGATACATAGATATGAACAGGCTGACATAGATACATTGATATGAACACATTTAGATAGATGGACATGATGAGGCTGAAATAGAGAGATATATATGAACAAGCTGAAATGCAGAGATAGATATGAAGAGGTTGAGATAGATAAACAAATGGACAGCTATGAACAGGCTGAGATATATAGATAGATATGAACGAGTTAAGAATGATATATAGATATGCAATCAGAATCAATATGAACAGGTTGTAATAGAAGGATAGCAAGATGTGAACAGACAGCTAGAGAGATAGATATAATCTGGCTGAGATAGATATGAACAGCAAATATATATATATATATATATATATATATATATATATATATATTACATACACACAAAAACACACACACATATATTATATATATATATATATATACATGAACAGGCTGAATTAGATACGAGATAGAGAGAGAAGAACAAGCTGAAATGATTATGGAAAGGCTAAGATGGATACATAGATAGATGGACATGAACTGAAGTGGCCGAGATAGATATAAAGAGACTGAAATAGTTATGAACAGGCTAAGATAGATAAACACTCTGTGATAAAGTGATAGATATAAACAGTCTCTGATAAAGAGATAGATATAAACGGTCTCTGATAAAGTGATAGATATAAACGGCCTCAGATAAAGTGACAGATAAAACAGTCTCAGATAAAATGACAGATATAAACAGTCTCAGATAAAGAGATAGATATAAACAGTCTCAGATAAAGAGATAGATATAAACAGTCTCAGATAAAGAGATAGATATAAACAGTCTCAGATAAAGTGATAGATATAAACAGTCCCAGATAAATAGATAGATATATACAGTGTGACCTAGCCGCGATTTCATTAACCATGTAGGCGTAAGGCTAAAAAGCATCCCAAAGCAAAACCTCAAATTCTAGTCAAAATTAGTTAGATATAAAAGAAAAATAAATAAAAATAGAAATTTAATCCAATGCTTTCAACTTGCGAGCGAATATGTTCTATGATCAGCTATACCCTCCTCTTCTCTTCACAAATTCTTTTCCTCTTTATCTACTCTTCCACCCACAAGCCAAGGGCCCTTGAACTTTGAAGTAACCCGACGCAAGATGGACCTGGTTCCAAAATTTCGCATCTATCAGGCGTTTGACCATAAATGAATTCCAGGCAACATCAGGATCTCCTGCTGCAATTCACGTGATTAGAACATACTAAGCGTGTATTGAACTTTTGGCCATCACACAAACACTGCATGATTTGCGCCCCATCATCCTGCGTACCCAGTCAAGGACGAAGGGAACCCATGTGACTGTCTTTGGGGACAGCGAAAATCTAAAAAAGGATTTTCAGTTTCCCTCTGTCCATCGGCAGTTGAACGTCGCTGGGCAAAATCATCAGACTGCCCACTGAAATGAAGAAGACAGCAAAGTCTGTCGACTAGGGGTTCTATGAAACTGAATCAACCCAATGAAACGCCTGTACGAGATGCTGTGGACCATCAAACACTTGTGAAAGAAAAGGAATCCAGGAAAATTGCCAGCCGGCCAAAATATTGTTTTAGCATCAGAACTCTCGCTTCGGCAAATCAGAACTTTGTGTGAAAATATCAACTCGACTGAAAGATAAGTTGATTCTCTTGGTTTGATCTGTTTTGATATATATATATATGTATTCGCTCGCACCTTCTGTTCTTAATGATCCCCTTCCCCTTTGTTAAATGAATGTTTCGTTTTCTCTTTCTTTATCTCTTTATATATATTTATACATAAATGTTTTATTTTGAAATCCATCGTCTTGTGTCTGTTCTTGGTTGAATCGCTTGTGTTGCTTACATTTCTGAGTGAAGACCGAGAAAAGATTTTCCATTTTTTTTTAAACTTGTGGTTCATCTATATGCTACAAGTTTGTAACAACAGTCTCAGATAAAGTGACAGATATAAAGATTCTGAGATAAAGAGATAGATATAAACAGTCTCAGATAAAGAGATATAAACAGTCTCAGATAAAGAGATATAAACAGTCTCAGATAAAGAGATATAAACAGATGAAGTGATAGATATAAAGACACTGAGATAAAGAGATAGATATAAACAGTCTCAAATAAAGTGATAGATATAAACGGCCTCAGATAATGTGATATATATAAATAGTCTGAGATAAAGAGATAGATATAAACAGTCTCATACATCAACTGTCTGAGATGAAGAGATAGATATAAAGAGTCTCAGATAAAGAGATATAAACAGTCTCAGTTAAAGAGATAGATATATAGATTCTGAGGTAAAGAGATAGATATAAACAGTCTCAGATAAAGTGATAGATATATATATATATTCTGAGGTAAAGAGATAAACAGTCTCAGATAAAGTGATAGATATATATATATTCTGAGGTAAAGAGATAGATATAAACAGTCTCAGATAAAGTGATAGATATATATATATTCTGAGGTAAAGAGATAGATATAAACAGTCTCAAATAAAGAGATAGATATAAAAACTCTGAGACAAAGTGATAGATATAAACAGTCTAAGATAAAGAGAGAGATATAAAGCCTCTGCGATAAAGTGATAGATATAAACAGTCTCAGATAAAGAAATAGATATAAAAACACTGAGATAAAGTGATATATATATAAAAACAGTGTGAGATAAAGTGATAGGTATAAAAACTCTGAGATAAATATAAACAGCCTCAGATAAAGTGATAGATATAAACATTCTGAGAGAAAGAGATGTATATAAACATTCTGAGATAAAGTGATAGATATAAACAGTGATAGATATAAACTGTCCGAGATAAAGAGATAGATATAAAGCCTCTGCGATAAAGTGATAGATATAAACAGTCTCAGATAAAGAAATAGATATAAAAACACTGAGATAAAGTGATATATATATAAAAAAACAGTGTGAGATAAAGTGATAGGTATAAAAACTCTGAGATAAATATAAACAGCCTCAGATAAAGTGATAGATATAAACATTCTGAGAGAAAGAGATGTATATAAACATTCTGAGATAAAGTGATAGATATAAACAGTGATAGATATAAACTGTCCGAGATAAAGAGATAGATATAAAGCCTCTGCGATAAAGTGATAGATATAAACAGTCTCAGATAAAGAAATAGATATAAAAACACTGAGATAAAGTGATATATATATAAAAACAGTGTGAGATAAAGTGATAGGTATAAAAACTCTGAGATAAATATAAACAGCCTCAGATAAAGTGATAGATATAAACATTCTGAGAGAAAGAGATGTATATAAACATTCTGATATAAACAGTGATAGATATAAACTGTCCGAGATAAAGAGATAGATATAAAGCCTCTGCGATAAAGTGATAGATATAAACAGTCTCAGATAAAGAAATAGATATAAAAACACTGTGAGATAAAGTGATAGATATAAACAGTGTGAGATAAAGAGATGTATATAAACAGTCTCAGATAAAGCGATAGATATAAACAGTGATACATATAAACTGTCTGAGATAAAGAGAGAGATTTATATACAGTCTCAGATAAAGAGAGAGATTTATATACAGTCTCAGATAAAGAGAGAGATTTATATACAGTCTCAGATAAAGAGAGAGATTTATATACAGTCTCAGATAAAGAGAGAGATTTATATACAGTCTCAGATAAAGTGATAGATATAAACAGTCTCAGATAAAGTGATAGATATAAACAGTCTCAGATAAAGTGATAGATATAAACAGTCTCAGATAAAGAGATAGATATAAAAACTCAGCAACTGAAAAGATTCATGTGTTAGATCCGAGATTGTGTCATAGAGCATTTTTGAAAGAAAATTTTTATATTTAAAGATGCTCAAAGACAGGTTAATTGAAATATGTTAGGCACTTAGACTTTACAATATGTCATTTAGTATACTCGAAGAAAGAAAAACAAAGAAGAAGGAAAAGAAGAAAGAAAAATGTTTCTTGGATTTAAATATGAGATGTGTGTTTGTACTATATATCTCCAAAAGTTAAAATGATAGATTCAGCCTTTGATTTTTCAACACATTTCTTGTGTATGTTGACTTGGGAAAGTAGTAATCACTTCAGAAAAGGTGAGATTGAGAAAAAAAACCAGCGTATAGATTGATATTTTGATAGAATTCAATGGTGGCTCTCTCAAGGATTTTCCCTCTGAGCAAATTACTTACTCTTTTGATGAGTGTGGCATTTTTTAGATCAAAATTTTGGTCAGATTTATTTCTATGTATGACTATTGCAGTCATTAAATTATTATTTCTACTCTCTCTTCTGTGTTTAAAGACATGTTTTATTTAGTTTCTGCTTGTTTCCCCAATGTACTATGAAGAACAATCTAGGCAATTTATTTTATTTATACCCTGAACTATTACTGACATGGGTGGTTTTAAATCTGATCATATCCATGATGGTTTTAGAAGTGGTTGTATCTATTTGGATGATTTTTTAATGGGATAAGGTATTTTGGATAGTGAATGTTATCAAGTTTGTAGGTAGTATTATGCATCTATTTTTGTTTAATTTACTTTTGTGGATAATGTTGTTAATTTTGTTGTTTCTTAATGTTGTTATTAATCTCATTAAGGAAGTCACCATAGTTTTTTTTTCATTTCTTTTATTTTCCAAAGTAATTTCTATTTCATCCAAGACCATCTTCAGGGGTGAATTGCTAAGACAAAAATTTAATATAATTGATAGTTGTGAATTAATTTACAATAGAGCATGAAACGTGCTCTATTAATTCAAAAATTAAAGTTAATTAATGGAGGTAACCTTATTTATATTTGTAAAAACAATATTTGTAAAAAATTGTAAAAATAAACAATTTAAGTATTTTAAAACATTACTGGTATAACTGTAACTTTTTTTAAAAATTACAATATAGAAAATTTGAATCCTTGCTGTTATAGACATTTTAAAACATTGTTGCTATACTCATAATTAATCTTATTTATTGTTGATTGTATTTTTCTTATAGAGAGAACTTCAAGAATTTAAAATTTTTGTTTTTTAATTTCATGATGAAGTATACTTGTATAGTCAATTAGTATTTCTCTGCATCATAAATGTGGACAGGAATGTTCCTTTAAATGTTATGGAATAGAGCTTGAATCCAACATATGTAATGTAAGTCTCCTTGATAATGTTGTTGTGAAACCAACATATATATTTACTTTTTTGTCAGAGATAAAATCTCCGAAGGACATTTAAACTGATATATAGTCTTGGTCTTCTGCAAAACTCTAGTTGATGGAGACTAGTTATTGTAATTTTATTTTTTTACTGGGATCAGTGAGGGGTAGTCAGAGTGTATCTGATTCCGATAAACCAGGTTGATATATTTATTTGAGGAAGTATTATGCTCTTTTTCATTTATGTAAATATTTTCAATAGCTTGTCTAATTTGTTCATCAACAATTAGGAAAGCCATTATTAAAGAAAGTTTGTCTAATGTTTTTTTTTAATTCAGTGTAGGAAATTTTATTCATGGAAGAGTTATCTTTTGCACGGTTTATTAAATTTTGTATAATAGCTTTTTTTTAATAGGACATTCACTTTTATAGTTGAGATTGCACGTGTATATGCTAGTTAGTTTTTTACATGGAGAGGTAGTAAATGTATTGGTGTCTATCAATACATCAAGAAAATGAATTTTATTGTTAAGTTCATATGTAAATTTAAGAACGGGGTTCTTTGTATTTCATCTATGTTTTTAACTAAGATAAGAATATCATCTACTCATCTTAGGTAGATGGAGGTTTTTTTTAGTGGTGTTAAATTTCTCGTTTTCAAGGTTAGCCATATAGAAGCTACTAAATGTTGGCCCCAGAATTGAACCCATGGAAACTCCATCATGTTGTACGTAGATATTATTTTGATGGTCATAGAAGGGAACCTCAGTAGTACAAGTCAAAAGTTGTTTTGTAATATTTTAGATTTAATTTTTAATGGAGGGAGAGATGGATATTTTTTTTTTTATAAGCATTTCAACCCAAGTAAGGCTGGAAACCACTAGCACGCAAGGGGTTACATAAGATTTGGAGCAAGAGCAGGTAGTAGTGATAGAGGAAAGGATGAAGAGGATAGTGGATAGATCAAGGCAACTGGAGATATCAATTGACATTACATTTGAATAGTTGGAGATTATAGCTATCAGGGAAACAGGAAAAGGGAAGGGTGTTCCACAGGCGAGAGGTGCGAGATATGAAGCTATTGGAGTAGAAGAGACAACTACATTTCACAGTTTCAACAGTGAAAGGGTGAGAGTGGGATGCCAGCCTCGTAGGACGCTTGAATTCATGAAGCCTGGGAACCAGTGAAAGCAGCTCATCGGAGCAATTACGATGAAAGTATTTGTAAAAAAGACAGAGAGAGGCAACGGCATGTGTGTGAGAGAGTGACTGCAGATGAGATGCCAGATCAGGGCCAAATGCATTGCATATCCGTCTCTGGATCTTATCAAGAACCCCGAGGCAAACAGAAGGGGATCCAGACCATATATGGCAGCAATACTCCATGCAGATATAAATAGATTGTTGTAAATATTCATTAGAATTATCAATTGTTTCACTAACTGAGAAAGTGGTAAATAAACTTTCAACATCAAGTGAGGCTATGATTTCATTATTAGGTTTTTATGTTGTTTTTTTTTTTTTAAATTTGGATTAGTTCGTGAGTTGATTTAATACTGTATTTATTTGGCAAGTATGGTGTAATGAGTTCGTTAATGATTTTGGTTAATTGATAAACCCGAGTGGGAATTTGGGATATGATAGGATAGGATGGAGAGGAAAGTTAGGTTTATGTATTTATATAGTTCCATACATGTATCCTGGTTTGCAGTCAACAATTATTTTGGGAAGTTTTAAAGTGTCGCCTTCTGCATTGTTGGCTGTGATCAGTTTGTTGATTTTCAATTTCAGTTGGTTAACAGGAATTTTTTGACTTTTCTAAATTTGTTTTTGATCATCAAGTATTTGTTGTAATTTTGAATTATAATCAGATTTATTTAATGCAACAAAGATATTGGTTTTATCCACTTTTTTAAAGATATGTAAATATGGTTACATAGATCCTTAGCAGCAATTTTTAATTGTTTTGTTAGGAGCTTGGACAAATTTTTCTTTTGTCATGTCTGACTTTTATTGTTTCAGCTGTGAGCAGATCACGAATTTCTAGTTTTGTTCTTATTAGTTGTTGTTCTTTAAGTTTTTGCGTTTTGATATAACATTTCCATTTCAGTCTTTTTTTTTATCAAATCTATTGTATTGTCTGTAAAAGTGACAGTTGGGGCCAAGGTTGAGTAATTCCTTTTGGTGGCCTGTTATTTTTATTATTTGGAAGATGAATAGTTCCGTTATATAATGTATTAAGCTTTTTTTAATGTTCAGACAGTGTTGAATTTCAGATTTATTAGCAATTTCTGCAAGTCTATGTGATTCACCTCAGAAGATGATCATGGATGAAATTGAAAGTACTTGGGGAAAATAAAAGAAGCAAAAAAAACTACAGTGCCTTCCCAAAGAGTTTTATTACAACAGTAAGAAATTGATCCATGAATTTGAGAGAATTAAAATAAAAATAAATAGACATAATATGGTCTCATTATTCAACCAAACATATTTGAATGAAAATATGCTACCTAAATATATATATATATAATTATTTATTTAAAAATATGATTCCAAATCGCGACATAAGAAGTCCATGTTGGAATCTTCCAAAAAAAATTTCGCTTGAAGATGGAACAGAGTTTATTTTAACTCAATTTAATTTAAATAATTATATTGAAGTTTTCGGCTCTTGTTTTGAAACATGGGACTTCTTATGTCGTGATTTGGAATCATATTTTTAAATAAATAATTATATTTATGCTCTACTTTTGTATCGAGCACTACTTTTTAAAAATAATAACTAAAATACTAAGGGACTTTGGATTATTTACCTAACCAGTTCCTTCCTATTTTCTATTTATTTTCATATATGTGTGTGTGTGTGTGTGTGTGTGTGCGAAAGCATTTCACCCCCAAGCAAGGCAGGAGTGTCACTAGGGGCTACAGAGAGTGAAAGTAAGAGTAAAGAGGGGTGTTTGAGGAAAGGATAAAGATGTCGATTGACATTACATTTAAGTTTTTGAAAATTATAGTTATCAGGGAAGCAAGTAAGAGGAATGGAGTTCCACTGTTGGGAAGTGCAAAAGAAGAAACTGTTGGAGTAGAAGAGGCGGTTACATTTAACTGTTTTGGGACCGAGATGCCAACTTAGTAGCATGCTTAAATTCGTGAATTTGGGACATCAGTGAAAATAGCTTGTCAGAGAAGTTGGCATGAAAATATTTGTAGAAAAGACAGAGGGAAGCCACATCACGTCTGTAAGAAAGTGACTGGAGTTGAGTTGCCAGGTCAGGGCCTATCACATTGCATATCTGTCTTTTGTTGAGAACCTCGAGATGAACAGCAGGGGCACCTGACCATATATGGCAACAGAATTCAATGCCAGGAAAAAGGGTTGATTTGTATATTTGAAGGATGGATTCAGACGAGAAAAAAGCTGGCATGACACAGAGAACTAACTTTCATTGAGATAGATGAAACTATTGATTCAATATAGTTGTTCTGCTTCAGGTCAGTGGAAAACGAGAGACTAAATGTTGACAGATGCTCATTTTGGAGGCATTAAAGTTTACAAGCCCCAGTCAACCACAGATTGAAGGTCCTTTTCAGGACCAATGGCCAAGTTAAAGTCAACTTGGCCATTGGTCAGCAATGCTAGATTTACTATTGAGACAGGAGTAAATGGTAGTGTCATCTGTGTAGATGCCAACTTGAGAACTGATGACATTAGGAAGATTGTTGATGAAAATCAGAAACAGTTTAGTACTCAGGATCGAGCCTTGGGAAACACCAGCATTTGTATGAAAAGAACTGGAGGAGAATCTATTGAGGACAACCTTCATTTCACGGTTTGAAAGAGCTTGGTATACAGTTACGGCTGTAAGCACGTCAGTAGTAGTGGGAAGCGGAAACTATATTGTTTGTCAGAGAGTAGATCATGGGAGGTAAGGTGCTTAACCACTTCGCCATTGATTAAAGCCTCAAAGATTTTGCTGAAGAGTGGTAGGAGACTGATAGGACGGTAGTTAGATGGGTCAGAAGGGTCCCCAGCATTCTTAAAAACAGGGACAAGAAATAAGGACTTCCAACAGGATGGGAAGCAAGAGTCAGCATGGTAATAGTTATATAGTTTGGAGAGAACTGGAGCCAGCTCAGGAATACATTTCTTTAGGAATACGGCTGGTATCCAGTCATCACCACTTGCTTTATGAGAGTCTAATTTAGAGATGATATCCAACACCATCAATGGGGTTATGCTCATTTCACGCAAAAAAAAAAAAAGACTCAGTTCAAGAGGGAAATTCAGGTGTGGGTACTCCGGACGAGTCAAGTGTTGAGTTGGATGAGAACTTCTGAGCAAAGCATTCAGCCTTATCAGCTGTGGAAGTTAGGACTTTGAATTGATTTAATAGAGAAGGGATTGCAGATTTGCTGTTGTTCAGCACCCTCTTGCAGTGCCGACAATAATCTTTAGAACCAAACTTGTGAGATGCAATATGTTGTTTCATTCTATCAGAAAATAGTAACTTTGTTTCATTGAGGACAAACTTGCACACATTACGTGCAGAGGTGAAGAGATGCCTGTTGCAATCAGGTATGTAGCTCCAGTACAGACAGAAGAAGTGATTCCTATGGGCTATAGCGGCTGAACAAGCAGCTGAGAACCAAAGAGATGAGCGTGATTTAACTTTGTATTTTCTTGCTGGGACGAAAGCCTCAATGCCGGCTTTTACACAGGAGGAGATATCAGATGCATATTTTCAACAGGGTGATTAAAAACTATATTATGTAAACTTCTTTCTATTTATGGACACCTCAATAATAGGCAGCACTTTGTTCTTTATTTACTTGGAGAGAAGATTGACGCTGACATCTGTTTCCCGAAGATGTTTCCCTGGAACCCAAATGAGATGTGCCCGACCCTGTTACACTGAAAACATTGTATCTTATGGTGGGATCTTTATGCTGGGGTGGCTGTCCTCTCTGAATAGCCTTGCCTGCTATCCTTTGCCAGGTGTTTGGACCAGGACACTTAAAACAAATGATGCCACCATTCTGTGTGGTAGAGTCATTATGTTTTTTTTCTTTTTTTTTAAGCATTACGCCCTGAGCAAGGCGTGAAGCCACTAGGATGCAGTGGGTTGCGGAAGATTTGGAGCAAGAGCAGATAGAATAAAGGATGAGGAGAGGGATAGTGGATAGATCAAGGTAAATGGAGATGTCAATTGACATTACATTTGAATAGTCGGAGATTATAGCTCTCAGGGAAACAGTAATTGGGAAGGGTGTTCCACAGGTGAGAGGTGCGAGGTATGAAGCTATTGGAGTAGAAGAGACGGCTACATTTAAAAGTTTCTACAGTGTAAGGGTGGGAGCGGGATGCCAGCCTTGTAGGGTGCTTGAATTCATGAAGTCTGGGAATCAGTGAAATCAGCTCATCAGAGCAATTACCATGAAAGTATTTGTAGAAAAGACAGAGAGAGGCGATGGCGCATCTGTGAGAGAGTGACTGTAGACGAGACGCCAGATCAGGGTCAATTATATTACATATCCGTCTCTGGATCTTGTCAAGAACTCCAAGGTAAACAGTTTGTGGATGCGGCAACCAATTGATCAGGCTCCTTGCTATCGGTCATGACATCCAAGCTCGAGTCAAAAGCTGGTCCAAAGTCATGGTGTCCATTCTGAATGTTGCCTGGAGAAGTTGCTTGAATTGTTGCAGCAGTCCAGAAATAAATGTGCATGTCATCCATTGCTCAGGCAATTGCCCCCACCCCAACCAGCAGAGCTAAATGTTTTAACTCTGCTAAAAATTTGTCTATGGTTTCTCCTGGGCAAAATCGTCTTGACAAGTTAATCAGATGCATTGAATGAATCCACTGCATATGTGATTATAAGAGCTGGCTTAATCTGATCTGCATCTGACCTCTGCTCCTTAGTTAGCTGCCAATACACAGCAAGAGCCCATAGCTTGTAAACACATTGGCAGTATCCACTTGATCATCTTCATCTCACAGAGTTCACAAAGTAACTCCATGTTCTCAATCCATTCTACCACTGTTAGATCAGTAGCAGCCCCACTGAATTTGGGTATTAACTGAATATCAAAACCTCTGTCTGCCATGATTTGGAGGAAGGCTGAAATAGCTTGTAGTGAAATGAGGTTATATTCCTCTGACGTTGCATGTACAACACTGAATGCTTCTTTTCCAATATGTCGTTCTTGAATTCCCACACATGTCATCAACGTCAAAATCGATCTGCTTCAGCCCTCATTTATCATGCCAACACCAAGGCCAACTGACCAATTAGCATTCTTCAATTTGTCTTTAGTCACACAATCAAATGGTCTTTGTTCAGTCTGACCAATCAGCATGCGAATTGCTATTGGTCGAGCCACACTAAACTGTATAAAAGCCAATGTTACAGAATATACACTTCTGAAATAATCTAAAGCAGAGGATTCATATCATTTTCAATGAACAAAATTCCTCTGCTATGTGTTGTGTATTGAGGTAAGGAACTTGTTTTTCCTTTGCACCAGATACACTTTCACTCGCTTACTTCTACGTAATTCTTCACCACACACTATATCAATGCATTGGAAATCATTCTACTATAGTAATGGATTAGAAACATTTTACTATAGGATTGCAAATCATTCCACTATAGAAATACACTGGAAATCATTTTACTATAGAAATGCATTAGAAATCGTTCCACTGTAGAAATGCATCAGAAATCGTTCCACTGTAGAAATGCATCAGAAATCGTTCCGCTGTAGAAATGCATTAGAAATTGTTCAACTATAGAGTTGCATCGGAAATCATACCAGTATAGAAATGCATCAGAAATAGTTCTACTATAGAAAAGAATTGGAAATCATTCTACTATAGTAATGGATTAGAAACATTTTAATATAGCATTGCAAATCGTTCCACTATATAATTTAACTAGATATGATTTTACTATAGAAATGCATTTGAAATCATTCTACTATAGAAATGCATTGGAAATCATTCTACTATAGAAATGCATTGGAAATCATTCTACTATAGAAATGCATTGGAAATCGTTCTACTATAGAAATGCATTGGAAATCGTTCCACTATAGATATGCATTGGAAATCATTCCACTATAGGATGTATGAGAAATTGTTCCACTATAGAAATGCATTGGAAATCATTCCACTATAGGATGTATGAGAAATTCTTCCACTATAGAAATGCATCGAATTTGTTCCACTATAGAAATGCATTGGAAATCGTTACACTATAGCAATGCATCGGAAATTGTTCCACTCTAGAAATGCATCAGAAATCGTTTCCACTCTAGAAATGCATCAGAAATCGTTTCACTCTAGAAATGCATCAGAAATCGTTTCACTCTAGAAATGCATCAGAAATCGTTTCACTCTAGAAATGCATCAGAAATCGTTCCACTACAGAAGTGCATTGGAAATCGTTCCACCACAGAAATGCATCAGAAACCATTCGGCTATAGAAATGCATCAGAAATTATTCCACTATAGAAATGCATCAGAAATCGTCCCACTACAGAAGTGCATTGGAAATTGTTCTAACATAGATATATCATTCTTGATGGAATTTTATGAATCAGTTAATCATTTGAATGAACACTTCTTATGTCATTATTTTAATGAATCAACAAACAATCCATATCTATTATTAAGTTATAATTTTTGATGAATGTACAATATATGGTTATCAACATGGAAAATACACCTGCCAAGCTAAATCTAGATTTCCAACCATGTCTGTTGCATTCACTTTTGCATAAATGACCTTTAGAAAGGTTAATATCTACTTCCCCCAACTATAGACAAAATAATCAGACTACACTGGGCTTTCTAGCCTTTGTTGGCAATTAGTCGATAAGAAAAAGAATACTTAATTGTGGAGAAGGCAATGGGAAAAGATTCCATTATCTTTCACAAGTCATGGCAATTCACATATAATAAAAATAGGGATTGCTTATGCCTGAAATGTCCCATGGCATTAAAAAAGGAGTAAATTAATTATTCTGATAAATCAATAAGTTTATGCATATTGATAACACCAACAAGTGCTTTTAACAAATCAATGATTGCATCAACTTACATATTACCATATCACTGAGGCTGTGAGGTGGTTATATATTAATTCTAGCAGAAAAAGGGTTAAACCTAAAATAAAATATAAACTAGAAGCTAGAGAGAGAGAATGGAAGATATTTTCCCTAGTAATGTGGAAATGAAAAAAGGGCCTTGTGGATTGTTTCCACTCAACAGAGTTTACTTTTTTTAATCTATCAAAAATCTGGCATGCTGATAAAACAAATTGGGAAATGGCTTTATCTTTTCTTGAGAAATTAGAAAAACAAATATCATTAACAAGAAGTGAGACAGACTGGAATTATATTTTTGTTGATGAAAACAAATTGAGAAATGAAAACCGGGAATGAACCTGCTGTGAGGGTCAAGATTATGAAAATCGATCCTGTCATGACATATAATCCAGCTCAGAAGAAAATGAGAATGCAGTGGTCTAGTTTCAGTTCTCACTGGACAAAGATAACTCTAGGAAAATAGAAAGGAGTTAGAGAATTGAAATTAATAATGAGAATAAACTATGCCCTTTTACCTATGCACTTTAAAAATTAGATTTGCCAAAAAGAGAGTTATGCCATCCCTGAGAAATGGGCAGAGTTAGAATACCGAGAAGGAAGAAGCAGAACTTAGTGTTGCCTAGGTGGAGTGGGGGTGTGAGATGTGAAGTGAAGCAGGTTGGAGTTAGAGGGAGGAGCAATCCCTTTGACTACTCCCAAGGAAGGTGTATAATTCTCCAAATTTGGAAAATTGATTAAAGAAGCAGGAATAGAGAAAAAAAATCTTTATTGGGATTAATGTAAAAATTGGGGAATTGCCAAATCTCCAGAACCCTTTGGCTCCATGCCAATTTTGGGCCAAAGTGCACATAAGCAGATGGCTTTGGGAGCTCAGATACAGACTGTGAATCCTGTACTGAGTGCCTCTGGAATCCATGTCAGCTGCTACCAAATTTCCTGATTCTAATAAACTTTGAATCCAGCTCTTCCAGAATTTTAGATCAACTTCACTGTCAATAGAAATAGACGCAGGAAGGGTTAATTTTTGTGCCAAGAGCTATATAAACCAATTGAAGATTAACACTATGAATCTTCTGTTTTATTTTTCATCATGAGTATATTTTCTTCTTCACTATAGTGCCGATCACAACTTGAACAAGCGCTGTGATTACTACAACTTTCAATCTTCACTGCTCTGAGATCAAGAACAAGGTATGGGCAGAATTGGTGTAGACTGAAGTGGCCAGCAACCAGCTTGGACCAGTGTCAGCATTGATCAATGCAGACTTAGCCCTGTGGTTAAAACATAATCCTAAGGAGTGGATCACTAAACATGGTTACACCACTGGGTGTAGGCAGCAGCAAAAGATGTTATATTAATTGGTGCTGTGACCAGGATTTGACCATGGGTTGCTGATGGTATAATTCTATATTTGAAAGAGTCAATGAACCCATTACCTTATATATTGTATAGTCATGCATGAGCATTTTGGAGGAATCAATGTACTCATCCCCTTACTTATTGTACCATCATGCATGAGTGATTTTAAGGAATCAATGAACCAGTCACCTTACTTATACTATACATGCATGAATGAATTTAATGAATCATTCAACTTGTTTTAATATAAAAAGAATAATTTATAATGACATTTACCATGGACTTTAATGAATAAATAATCATTTTGAATCAACTATTATAATATTGGAATGTGTGTTTAGCATAGCAGTTAATAGAAAATGAGATAAGGCTGTTGCATTCATATTTGCCAAAATACATTTGGGAAAATATGAATCCATTCCTTTCTAGGGATTAATAGCAGGGCTGCCTAGACTCTCTAGCATTGGTTGACAATGAGTCTAGGGGAAGGAAAACTCCAAATTCAAAGCTGGTTGGGTGTGAGGCTTTCAACTCCAACCTATAAAAATCTACTTACTATGGAAGCCAGAGCTGCAATACCTACCATGCTGGGACTGTTGCCTTGGCATGGTCAGGCTGTGGCTTTATACTCTACAGGGAAACTTTCAGGGTTAGCATACATACATTAAAATGGATAATTGAATGACAAAATGGGTAACTCCTAAATAACCTGTTATGTAACCAGAAGGACCAACTGTAGACTAGTAATGATTTTATCAATGGTATCAGTCATATATATATATATATATATATATATATATATATATATATATATATATATATATATATATTATATAATTGGGCATTGAAGTCAACAACCAGCAGTGATAGTCTGTTTTTACTTATATGCAGTTGTC
>CAHIKZ030005012.1:1637500-1712500 GCA_903632075.3 Acanthosepion pharaonis
GTACGAATATTTATTTCCCCCCACTGTATATACACACACACATACAAACATAAATATACACAAACACACACACATATATATATATATATATATATATATATATATATATATAAACATATAAATATACACATCGATACACATATTTGCGTACATCCCATGAGCATCTGTATACTTTTTTTAAATAAACAATAAGCGATATCTCATACCTGATGACTTGGGTAACCAATGAAACTAGAGGCACACATCAAACATAGGTGTATGTGTTTTTATTAACATATATTTCTTAGCTCTGTCAAATTACATTGAGCACTATTATGTCTACACCTCTCAACTAAATTTGGTAATTATTTATTTGTTTACCAGCGTATGCACACCAACACAGACGTATACAGCCACTAATATCTAGTTATCTCATTTACCTAACCCTATATATATGTGTGTGTGTGTGTGTGTGTGTGTGTGTGTTATACCAAAATTTATCTTGTATATATTAACTCTCTGTACATTTTCTTTCAATCCTTACACAAGGCCATTTAGATATATGGTGGGAATGGACATTGTCACAAGATAATCCCCACCAATAACCATAAATGAACTCAAGAAATCGTATATTCCAGCATGATAAAACCCTCACTCGTCTACCACATTGCAATAAGTGAATTACCATTCTGAATTTATTATAATAGAAAATGTTTTGGGGAAGACTCTATGCTTGAAGTGAACACTTGAAAGGTAAGCTGATGACTTAAAATGTTACAATACCAGCAATTCTGGGAAAAATACTATCCAACCTCAATTGCTTATACTGTCATTACCTCCAAAAATAGTAAAATAATTTAGAGCCAATCAAAAACAATGAGGGGGAAATAAGTCACATATCAAGAGAATTTACCACAAATTTCAACGGCAAAAAATTCAGGAGGATGTTGAAGTAAAACGTGACTCCAAATGAAAATTTTACATCCAAGGAAATACTCAGAAACCTTACCCCCCCCCAAAAAAAACTCCTTTTTGTTCCTCATTTTTTTTTAATAAAAAATTCATGCAAAAATCAATCCAAAAATACATGGCAAATTCCAGATTTCATACACCAAATGACTGTATGCACTTTGCTTGACAATCCTCACAACTGTTCAAAGTTGCTGACAAAACTAAGCCAGAAGCAGTTACTACCATTTTCACATTTTTCTCTTGTTCACTTGATCAAAGAAAGAAGTGAGTAACTATCTTCTGATTTAATAGACTTTATAGGAATTAAATCCTATATATATTTTTCAACCAATAAAATTACATCAGAAAGTTTGTTTGATAAACAAAAAATACTGCCTAAATACTTGTGGGTGTATTTGTAGACCGACAATGTGTTATTTTAACCATTTAGAAAATAACAATAATAACTCCCTTTACCACTCCCACAAATTCAAGAAAAAGATTTTTGCAAGCTAGTGTGAAATTATTTTCTAACTAATGAAAAACCTTGTATTCAAAAAGTTCACAGCTCTAGATTTTGGATCTCCTTTACAGATATAATAACAGAAGCATACTGTTTCTCCAGTTTCAAAACAATTTCAAAGGCCTGTTTGATCTACACGTGCACACACACATGCATACAATGGAAGAGATTAGCCAGCAAACACTGACTAAGGCCTTGTCCATGTACTAACTGATTAGGCTAAGTCTGTCCACACATTTCACACTGCACTATGAATACTTAATTACTTTATTAAGCAAACTTTACTAGAAGAAAAATTGAACATTTGATTGTTATTGTATATTTCTGAAAGGAATCCATAAATGTTATTTCAACTGATGTTCTACTTCCACTTTTCCTTCAGAAAATAACCATTTTTATATCTCATTTAACAGATGTGTTGTTGCTGTTGTTAAATGTTTAGAACCCCAACACTCAGATAGCAACAAAAAACCTGAGTAGACAGATCCCAACAACTTTATAAACAAGTACATTTAACATATCTGACACTACTATGGGTTAAATAGTAAAGCTTGTATCTGGAAAAATACAAAAAAACTCAATTGTAAATAAAGAATTATTTTTGCAATCTTAATTTTTAATTAATATTTTTATTCTAACTTGATAAAAAATTTTGAAAGTGATTGTAATTTGTTTAATAAAGGTTTTTCTTAATGAACATAGACAGGGTGATTGAAAAGTAACTCCCCATTTTAAAACACTTATAACTTATTTATTAACTATAATTTTTCCAAGAAATGGATATGAGAAGAAAGTGTTTACCATGAGGTTTTATTTAAAATTCACTATGGGCACCAGATTTTGTTACCAGCTTCTCGAGCTGTTCAGGAATCATGTTAACTGATTTCACCAGGAAATCTTGTGGTATGGAAGACAACTTCTTGTATTTGCTCTACAAGTTCTTCCAAAGTCTTGGTTTGGTTTTAGTAGACTTTCTAAACTTCAAAGAAAAAAGTTATAGGGTGTTAAGTCAGGACTGCTGGCTGGCCGCTCTTACTTTACTTTACTTACTTTTTAACCACCCTGTGGTTTGATTAAGATTTGATGATTATCTAGAAAAAAAAGAGACAATTTTGTAATATTATCTTAGGAGTTCACTTACTTTTTTATGCTTTGTGGCATCTACTATCATGGTGGATATATTGAATAATTTCCCCTTTTATTTTCACCAGAAAGACTGTGCTTGACAGTTGCCAGTATCCCAGAGCACATTTCATCTTGTGTTTAGCTAATATTAGTCCTACTCTCCTCTCATTTTCTTTTCTGCCTGTATATATATAATTCAGCATGCGTCACCTGTGAAGTCCCCATTATTTATCCATCTGGTTTCCTATTTTCCCCAAATGTTGATATTTATCCTTTCCATTTTCTGTTTAACAATTTTTAAAGGATCCCACATTGCTAGTGTTTCCTAGCATTCCCTGTCCTAATTACAGTCTGGTGATATTGCATGCGGCTCTCTTTAACAGGTGAGGGGTGAGGAGATAAAGATATTGTTTGTTTATAAATACTAAATCCATTAAGTTTAATGATTGTTATCATTGATTTTAAAATCTCATTATTTGTTGTCTTTTTAAATAATTATTTTCTTTTGTTGGAATCAGAATGAAAAAGATTTTTGTTCACCAAATGTTAAATTTAAGATTTTTTTGCATTCACAGATAGTTTTTCTTATAACTGTAAGTTACCTTACTTAACCCTCAGTGTCTCTTGCCATATTAGATTTTCTTTAAATTTAGCAGGAGCCATGACCATATTTATCTAATATCACTAACTTCATTGGATTGGTTTGGTATTCATAAATTAGCAGTGATTATGATATAACCACTTATAATAATAGCTGGCTACCTATTTCTGAGCACACATGTTTGAGAACATGGCTAATCAATCAGGTACATTTGTGTTCATTCAACTCCCACAGAACCGACCTGTTGTTTATACTCTGGCTAAAATTAGGTTGAGTTGATGTTAGTTACAGTTTCTGGGAGAGCATAATCAACAGTTTGAAGAAAAGCAGTATACTTAACACTTCAGTCATGATGACTGTTGACTTCATGTTACCACAACCATTGATGGCCTCAAAACAGTTTTGTCTACATTCTTTCATTCATGAGGCTTTGGTCATGTGCCTATAACCACTAAAGTAAAGTAAGACACGCCAACAAGAATATATATATATATATATATATATATATATATATATATTATATATATGGGATATCAAAAATACTTTTACAAACTTTGGGGTGGAGTAAACTTGTCTCCAACACAGTGCCATCTACCATAAACTTTCTTTAAATTTAATAACTCAAACGCAAAGGATTTTAAGGCATATGTTTATATGGACTTTTGTCCTTGTTCTGGTGCGAGGAACCTGCCCCCAAAGTTTGTGAAAGTATTTTTGACACACCTATATATATATATATATATATATATATATATATATATAAAACGAATTATAGTATTAAATTAAATCATTCTAATAAAAATGTTATATGACATTTTATTGGAATGATTTAATTTAATTTAATACTATAATTGGTTATATATAAGTACACCTGTCTAGTCAGGTGGTTACCTAATCCCTGTTGCAGATGCTTGCTCAGGCACATTTCTGTCTCTTCACCACAGATCTAACCTGTGGTTTATACTGTAACTATATTATGCAAACCTGCAACTATGATTTTTGGTATTTGCATATATCATCCTGTTACAAATAAACATTATAATTAATTTTAAAAATCACAGACACAGTTATGTCACATGAATTTCAGTACACAATTAAAAAAAAAAAAAAAAAAAAAAAAAAACTCTCTTTACTAATGAAAAATAAAATAATTATTAACTGTTTCCTCATTTCAAGTGTTTGAGTCTATTAAACTTAGGAGACTTGTTTGTTTTTTGCCTCAGAAACTTTCTGTGTGCAGCGAAAAATCCTCTTTTTCCTCTAAAGACATGTAGAAGACAATGAATATTGACAACTTCTCTAACTTGTTCATAATGATCTAATATATAATCAGAAAATGAGAAGACTGACCATTTTTTTTTAAGAATTCTTTCTTTGCAACATAAAATCATCTTTAAACATCAAAGAATCATAATAGGAATGAGGCTATGAGCCATTCTCTTAAAAGGACACATTCATTGATGACACAGTTGGTTGAAATCTATAAAATTTCTCTCTTAAAAAAGATTTTCAGGGTTTCTCATGATCATTGTTTTTTCTAGTATTAATCAGTTTCATTCCTAACTTTTTGTTTATGGTAGTGTGGACCGCCAACATCTTGATTTTGTCATTTTTCCTTTTCAAGTTACATGTGGTTCCTGTTATTTCGTAAAATTATTTCTTTGTGAATCTGTAGCACCATTCTTTGAGATCTGATGAAGGACATTCCTCTTAAAAACCTACAGGATTCATTTCCTTGATTCCCTTTTTAATCATTAATCACAGAAAACGATTGTGTATAGCTGATAACTTAGACACATATGAGAATACAGATCTGACAAGGTTGTTTAAGAATAAAAAAAGAAGATATATACAACATACCCTTTTCCACTAATACTTAATTTTTTTTTTTACATTTTCCTAAAATCAATATTGATTTTGGTTATGACAATCAACTACATCTGGCAGCAAGGCAGCTGATTGAGAGGTTTTGAGGAGTGTAGAACCACCTCTTAATTGCTGTTGTTCCCAGATTCTCCCAGACCTAGGGTAGTAGCACCTGTTAGGGTCCCAACTATAGGAAATACTTAAACACCAAACTGAAGCGAAAATGCTAGGAAAGTACAAAAAAATTTTATAGTAAAAATACCAGCAATACATTTTCATAGCAAAAAAAATTACCAGCAATACATTTTTGTAAGGGAAAAAAAGTATTACCAGCAATACATTTTTGTAAGGGGAAAAAATATTACCAGCAATACATTTTTGTAAGGGGAAAAAATATTACCAGCAATACATTTTTGTAAGGGGAAAAAATATTACCAGCAATACATTTTTGTAAGGGGGAAAAAAATATTACCAGCAATACATTTTGTGAGGGAAAAAATATTACCAGCAATACATTTTTGTAAGGGGAAAAATATTACCAGCAATACATTTTTGTAAGGGGAAAAAATATTACCAGCAATACATTTTTGTAAGGGGAAAAAAATATTACCAGCAATACATTTTTGTAAGGGGGAAAAAAATATTACCAGCAATACATTTTTGTGAGGGAAAAAAAATATTACCAGCAATACATTTTTGTAAGGGGGAAAAAATATTACCAGCAATACATTTTTGTAAGGGAAAAAAATATTACCAGCAATACATTTTTGTGAGGGAAAAAAAAATATTACCAGCAATACATTTTTGTGAGGGAAAAAAATATTAACAGCAGTTTTTTTTTTATATTTGAGTCTATATGCATTTACTTAGCTTAAGGATAAGTAAATATTTGTAAATTTTATTTGGGTTGGTAAGCATTTTCTTGGTTTGGAGATAAGTAAATATTGGCCAAGACTTATGATGCTGAAACACTGCTTCTCATCTGACCCCCAAAGCTTAGATGTGTGGGTGGTGTAATGAATAACAGCTGTGGACGAGAAACTGAAGAGCCAAGTTCACGCAAATAAACTTGGGCAATCATGTATTGAAAAGTGACATTATCCTACTGTGCTGACCCAATAGTATTGGTAAGGCCAGATGACATGCATGGACGATCAGGTCTCTTTTTGATTTCTGACCAGCCAAGCATATCACAGCCTCCTCTACCCACATGTTAGGGTAGTAGGATAATGGCCCATTCCTCCCCATGAATCTGGGGCAGGCCTAGTTGCTTGGTTGGTTGTTTTTGTTTAGCAGCATATAAACCTCTTTGATTATTGTAATGCCAAAATCTAAATATTTTGTCTTACTAATTAACCCATATTTGAGGGGAGGAGAGATGGATTCATACCTTTTCCAAGGGTATTTGTGTGTAAATATGACGAACCAGACTGGAATTGGAACTCGTCTCTCCGATTAACAATTCTCAGCCATTATCTATTAAACCACCCACATGTCCAAGCTAACAGAACCTGGTATTTGCAAGTGGTTTCTCATTTAGGTACTGACCAGGCTCAATGTTGCTTAACTTTGGTGATCATGTGGGAACCATTGTTTGAATGTGATGTGACCGTAAACCCTGAAAAAAACCCTGACAAAGGACCTTCACAGGCTGAGAAGTAATGTTGCTCATTGATCTTTGAGTCTATAAGCATTTACTTGGTTTGAGTAAATATTAGTCACTTATATTTGAGCCTGTGATGATTAACTTGGAAGGTGTCCCCTTTTGGTGGGTGTCTTACCACAGTGCAGGGGATGCAGCTGGAATATTCTAGGCCCCATTGACTGGGCACTTTCATGTACTATTGTAAAGCTAATAAAAGTAATATTTTCATGATTTTACATCATCACCATGGTCATTATTATTTTAATTGAAATGTTCTATTTTGCTAAAAGAAAACTGTAAACAATGCTACAGATTTCTGTCTGAATTTCCGGGATGAGAAGGAATTATTTACATGTAGACTAGTGTCTTCATCTTTCTTGTATTCACAACATTTCAGTCGTTATGCCCTCTAACCCTCATCAGTATGTAGATCCAGATAGCCTACAGGGAATTCGAAACTGAACCCTTTATTTAATCTACAGGAGTAGATTGTTCTTATTCCACTGCTCATCTAGGTCTAGTTCTTATTTTTAGCACTGCACTGTTATTGCTCAGCCTGTTTCCACTGAGTTCAAGGTGTAGATGAACCTTTACGATGTTAATTTCTTTCTAGAATTGTTCCCCCCTGCCACTGCATTTTTATATTTTATAGCAACCATTTCAAGGTGATGGAATGCACCTAAAGCAGCAAAGGGAGAGAATTCTATGGCGACAATTTTTGCCTGCAGCAAGGTAAAGGTTAATTATACTATTTCCTAGTACAAATGTAATGCATTCAATGAAGATAGAATCTATATCCACAGCTTGGAAGGTTCATGCTCTAACTAAAGCACTATGCAAATAGCCACTTAATTTTCATCAACATTATGTGTCTTTTACATGGGCCCAAACAGATGGGCATCTGAAGGTGTCAGGTCAGGAATGTTGAGTAAATAAAGCAGAATTGTCTACTCTTACTCTAGGATTTCCAGTCTGATCTTTAACCTTTACCTTGCTAATTTCTTTCTAGAGGCTACAAATTCTGAGTTCACTTAAATAGAATGCAATGGTTATTTCGGATTTTAAGAATAGAAATTTATGAGATGATTTTTATTAGTTGATTTGTGATGGACAATAACTTGTAGGTTATTGTCACTGAGGTGTAACATGATATCTAGACAAGTTAAAGTATTGTTTGTCTCCATTTCATAAGTAAATTCTATCATATTTGACTTATCTACAAGGTCAGGTAAATTAGTTTTGCAGGGATATATTATATTGTAATGGGATGTCCCACACTTCCTATTGCTAATGTGGAATGACTATATTAGTAGATATATATCAGCAAGTTGCCAGGTATATCCTGTGATCCCTATATATATCAGAATTTGTAGCCTCAATATTTACATGAAGAGGAGAAATACTTTGAAAATACTTTTCCAATACCCTAATTATTTCATATTCAACACAAAACAAAAGGCTCATAAAATATTTTAAAATAGAAAACAGACATTCCTGACAAACCCAACGAATCAAAATATATTGTTCTACCTATCAAGTCTATCACAACTACAATTGAAAAGAATTTATCTAAGCTTAAAACAAAAATTGTTACTACTACTTCTAAAACAAAAGTGTTGGAATTTAATTTGAGAACAATATTTTACAAGTTCACATTGTCGCTATTTTTTCTATCCTCACTCAAACTTCTTTTTACTTTCAAAACCGGCTCACAAAGCCTTGATTCTTATCAGAGCTAAAAATATATTTTCTGACCAATGAAGGGGCCAGGAAATTTATTCAACAATTATGGAGAGAAAAGCCCCGATTCTTTGGAGCCTACCAAATCTCCATAAATTTGGAGAATCTTTGCCTATTTGGCAGTGACACTTCAGCCCGCCATCTGTGAGGTTAACAATAGGGGGCTCCAGTCAACTTCAGAACCACTTTCAACCAAAGAAGAACTACCTACTAAAGGGCTGTCAAGAAAGAATGCCGGTCCACAATTCAAGACCAATTCAAAGCTGTATCCCTTCACCACTCCTTCTGATGAGCCCACTGGACTTCTGTTGTCGACCTATGAACTCACTCAACTGCAAGATTCCTATTTTTTCCTACTCTACAAGAACTGTGAGTGTTTCTAAACCTTAACAAAATTCTACTTTTTAGGCGCTCAGAGAAATATTTTGAGCAAGCCTTTTTTCTGTTATGAACATTTTCTCTTCCCTTAAAGGACATTTGCTCTTTTCCCTTTCTTTCACTCTTAATTGCCTTTATCTCTTTACCCTTTTTTTCTGTATATGTAAATAAACACTTTCTTCTTTTATTGTTACACACCGAGCAGGAGTTTTTTCTTTATTTGTACGTGCCTAAAAGAGAGTTTGTCCACTCTAATCTTGCTGTTTTTTTACTCGTGTTTTGTCCCAATTTTTTAACCTCAACCCTCAGATGCAGGAAAGCCGGGACAGATTTCCTGGCAATAAAAGACTTAATAAAAAATAAGTTAAAAAACTTGAAGGAGAAATTTACTATCACCTTTAATTGTCACACAAAATATGTCAGAGGTAGATCAACAAATTTAAATAAAAGACTATATGGACACAAGAGGGATCTTTTACAAAATAACACACTAAAATGCATTCATTAGTTGCTCACAGTAATGAGTCAGGATCATAATTTTAATTTTCAAAATGCTACTCAAAATTAAAATAGAAAGCAATTTACTAAGAGAAAAATGTATAGTGCTTTAATCACCTGAGATCATCCACAGTAAATTTGCGTTCAGGTTTTTACAACATTTCAATTTTCTTAGCAGATCTTCTATTATCATCACAATGTGGGATATTTAATAATAAAAGTAATGGAAACATAAGCAAAAAGAAAGTAAATGAAACTGGCTAAATTATTTTTCTCAAAATACATTAATAAATAAAAATCCATCACTTCTTAAGAAATAAAATATGATTGTTTTCTAAGTAAAAGGCCGAAAGTATGGGCCACCCAGTGAAAATCAAACTCACTATTCGGTCGTAATTGTTCTAGCAAGACAAGCTTGCTAACCATTACACCATGTCAAGGTGACCATAGGGAAGCAAAAAAAGTTTTTATGTTATACAAATATCAAAAAAAAAAATAGTCTGCAAGCTAAATGAAATATCATGGTCAGCCAGATTTGACCCACTGTCTGTAGTTTGCCAACTCTTGCATTATTAATCTATTTGGATAATGACCAAATGGTTAAAAGAATTGGTGGACTACAATTATTTACCTGGAGGTCATAAGTTCAATCCAGGATTCAAGTAGTGAAAAGTAATTTATTTTGATTCATTTCAAAAAGCAAAAGTAACATTACAATGACAAATTAATTTGTGAGAATTCAAAATCAGTTCAAAATTTGCACCGAGCTACTGTTGCTGCTGCTTAGTAAATTTATGGTCATGTTCTTGCAACATTTCCCCATTCTTGGCAGATATTCTATTATCACAATGTCGGATATTTAATAATAAAACTGAAGGAAATATGAACAAGAAGATACGAAATGAAATCGGCTTGACTCCAAAATGTCGTTATTTAAAAGCTAACCATAGAATTATTTTTCCTCATCGCATATTAATTCTTTTAGTTTTACATTTCAATTTTCTTAGCAGATCTTCTATTATCATCACAATGTGGGATATTTAATAATAAAAGTGATGGAAACATAAACAAAAAGAAAATAAATTAAACTAGCTGAATTATTTTTCTCAAAATACATTAATAAATAAAAAATCCATCACTTCTTTAGAAATAAAATATGATTGTTTTCTAAGCATAGCTTAGATGTGGTAAAAAGCTGAAAGCACGGGCCACGCAGTGAAAAATAAAACTCACTATTCAGTCGTAATTGTTCTAGCAAGACAAGCTTGCTAACCATTATTACACCATCTCTAGGTGACCATAGGGAGGAAAAGAAGTCTTTATGTTTTAGAGAATAATAACAAAAGAAAAATAGTCTGCAAGCTAAATGAAATATCATGGTCAGCCAGACTTGACCCACTGGTTATAGTTTATCAACTCTTGCATTATTAATCTAATGACCAAACAAAAACGAATGGATGGACTACAATTTTACAGTGCTTTAAATCACTAGAGATCATCCAAAGTAAATTTACATCCAGGTTCTTACAACGTTTCACCATTGTTGGCAGATTTTCTTTATAATTACAATGTGGGATGTTTAATAACAAAAATGATGGAAACATAAAAGAAAAAGTAATTATTAAATCGGATAGACTATACACCCAAAACATTTAATATTTAAAAAAAAAAAATAAATAAATACAAATTTAAAATCCTCAGCGTCTACTCTTTCGTATTCATCAACGTAAACATCATTTTTTTGGTTTTTTAGTTTGATGAATTCCTAGAGTGCTACCCTACAACCCTGTAAAAGGTTTTTTTAAACCCATTTAACTTCAAAAAGGAATTTCAACGATTATATTGCAGTTCTACAAATCTTCTTAACTCAGAACAAATGACAAAAAGAATTCCATTTTCATTTAACATTTTTAGCATGCAGGTATACGCCATGTTTCAATCTTTTCTGGTAGGTTGAGCTAATGACTTATTGAAATAGATGATATATATTCACTTCGTGTCAGTTACAGTTTCTCAGTAAGTTAGACTTGACTTAAAAAATTAAAAACAGCCTTCAATAATCCAACAAGAGTTGATATGTCGTACAATGTACCAAATCCAACACTTTCTCTTTGAAAAGTAAAGCAAAAAGATAAGTAATAAAAACAAGAAAATTTACTGCAACCCGTCAAAATGATACATTTTTCAATATATAATATAAAAATTGGAATCTTACTTGGTATTTTTGTCTTTGACACACGACGATGTTCAAACAATTTTAATTTAACAATGTGTGTAGTATGTTACATTTTTTTCATAAATTATTTCTTTACACTTGCTTAAGAGAAATTTGGCCGTCATTTTTTACTAACTCAACAACTCATAAATGCAATCGTTCAGTTAAATATATATAACGCACCAAGTAGAAATCTAAAAACTCCGGATTTTGAAAACATTTAAGAATATGACAATTCTACAGTGCAAGGGAGGTTATTTAGTAATTTAGAGTTACTGCCCGTGTTATGATTCTGGAATTACTTCCCATGTAATAAATATTCGGCGAGTGATTAGCGGAAAATAAGTAGCTGCCACAACTACAAATATGGATCACTTCTTAAAGATCAAACTCACTACAGTAGGAATAATTTAGTAATTTGTTTAATTTTACTCCAGGAAAAAGCATTCATATTAGATTATTTAATCGTCTTTTTAATATGGAAATAAACTGCTAGAAATAAGCACTTCAAAACAAAAGCAAGCTAGAGATGTTCACTTTTTCGCTAAAAAAAAGTGATATCCTGATGAAAAAAGACCCCAAACTTAATAAAAACAACGTTTTATCGCGAAAAACTTTGTTATTAATAAGAAGAGAGACCAAAGTATTTTTTAATTATTTTTTGAAATTTTACATTAGCTTTTTAGAAAACCATTTAAATGTTAAATTAAATCATTCGGTTGGGTAAAAATATTTGTAATCATGCAGAATTAAAATGCTTAATTCTAAAGAAAAAATATCTAGAAAAAAAGAGAAGATTAAATTCCTGTTTCTACCTGTGTAGAAGTTAACTTTTTATAACTTAATTTTAAATGGGTACCTCAAAGAGTTCATTGAAAAAACATTGAATGGTGTGACCTTGGATTAGACTTAGAGGAAACGGCTGCGCACGCCTTCTATCATTGTCCCCAGGTTCGTCACCAATGGGACTTTATCGGCGAGTTGACGGCTCATCTCGCTCCCAAAACATTCGTGCTCATTGATCACGCATACGGGGGCGACACATTATATGTGTTGCCCCTGTATACTGAGGTGAAACGGATGGTATTTCTGAACGGAAAAATCGTGGTTTGGATGACGCGGAAGGAGGAAATCTTGCGATGTGAATACTATTCTCATCAGGATCTGGTCAGATTCTTTGAGCATCAGCTCAGGTTGAAGATCAGATCCGATAGAAAGCGTTTGGTATCAACAGATTTTAACAAAAGGTGGGTAACTACAGCGATCCTAGTTCGCGTGAACAGGGCTAGCCTTGAGACTATTTTTTAAGTCACCCTAAATGTTAAAAATGCCATAAAAAAAGACAGGTGACAATTTTTGTTGGTTATGTATGGAAGAAAAATGAGGAATTGTCACCTATAAGAAACCTAAGAATTTATAAAATAAAATACTCGCTTGGGATATTTTCTTTGGACGAAGGACTTAAGACATTTGAAGATTTTTTTCAACTTGTTTTGATGTTTTTACTTTTTTTTTTGCTTCCAATTTTTTCCTGGGGCACCAATTTTCCCTCAGGTGTCTACAAGTTGGGTCATCTGAGGTTGAGGTTTTACAAGTGAGTAATACTGTTAGTATAAAATATATATATATATATATATATATATATATATATATATATATATATATTTAAAAGAATATATATATATATTTAAAAATATATATATATATATTTGAAGAATATATATATATATATATTTAAAGAATATATATATATATTTAAAGAATATATATATATATTTAAAGAATATATATATATATATATATTTAAAGAATATATATATATATATATTTAAAGAATATATATATATATATATATTTAAAGAATATATATATATATATATATTTTAAAGATATATATATATATATATATATATATATATATATATATATATATATATATATATATATATATGTATGTATTTAAAGAATATATATATAAACAGTAGCGTCCAAAACTAAGGGACAAAATTTTAAAACCTAATATTTGTTAGAAATAACAACTGTGAAAAGCTGAAATTTTGACAAGTGGTAGTCGTTATCATCCATAATAACATACTAAAATTTGAATCATTTGCAAAGGATAGAAAAAGAATTATAACAATTATTTATTTATTTTCAAATTTGGAACATTTAAAGAATATATATATATATATAAATAATACATATAAATATATATATATATATTTAAAGAATACATATATATATATACATTTAAGAATATATATATATATATATATATATTTAAAGAATATAAATATATATATTTAAAGAATAAATATATATATATATATATTTAAAGAATATATATATATATATTTAAAGAATATATATTTATATGTATTTAAAGAATATATATATATATGTATTTAAAGAATATATATATATGTATATATATATATTTAAAAATATATATATATATATATGTATATATATATATTTAAAAAATATATATAAAGAATATATATATATATATGTATATATATATATTTACAGAATATATATTTAAGAATATATATGTATATATATATATATATATATATTTAAAGAATATATATTTGAAGAATATATATTAAAAAGAATATATATATATATATATATATATATATATATATTTAAAGAATATATATATAGATATTGAGATATATATATTTAAAGAATATATATGCATATATATATATATTTAAAAATATATATATATATATATATATATATTAAAGAATATATATTTAAAATATATATATATATATATATATATATATATATATATATATTTAAAGAATATATATTTAAAGAATATATATATATATATATATATATATATATTTAAAGAATATATATTTAAAGAATATATATATATATATATATATATATATATATATATATTTAAAGAATATATATTTAAAGAAATATATATATATATATTTAAAGAATATATATATATTCTTTAAATATATATATATATATATATCTTTCTCTAAATTCGTTTTTGATTTCCGGAGTTGTTTTTTCTGTTTTCATTTTGAATTTGTAGGTCTGATGATTTGGATCGTATTTACGATTCCAATGGAATAAATTATGACCATGGAATATTAGTGTTTAAGCCTTTTTCTTATAGATATTTTTATTTTTACAAAATAGTGCTCAATGTAAATTTACAGAGCATTAATATTATAAATTAATTGATTTAAATATGGTTTTTTCCCTACACAGTTCCAACCATGTTCAAAAAATAGAAGCTAAAAACCCCAATTTAAATTTGCAATTAAATTAAAAGCATTAGTTCCATTTCATCTTCAAGCGAATTTTGGAGTAACTTTTAAAAATTAAATCAATTAATTTATAATATATATATATATATATATATATTTAAAGAATATATATATATATATATTAAAAGAATATATATTTAAAGAATATATATATATATATATATATATATATATATTTAAAGAATATATATTTAAAAATATAATATATATATATTCTTTTATATATATATATATATCCAAATATATATTTAAAAAATATATATATATTTAAGAATATATATATTTGTATATATATATATATATTAAAATATATATATATTTAAAGAAGATATATATATATGTATGTATATATGTATATATATATATATATATATATATATATATTTAAAGAATATATATATATTTAAAGAATATATATTTAAAGAAATATATATATATTTAAAGCAATATATATATATATATATATATATTTAAAGTTTATATATATATATTTAAAGAATATATATTTAAAAAAATATATATATATTTAAGAATATATATATATATATATATATTTAAAGAATATATATATATTTAAAGAATATTTTTTGTTTGAATATATATATATATTTAGTTTTATATTTATATATATATATATTTTTTATATATATATTTAAAGAATATATATTTAAAAGAATATATATATATCTTTAGGGAATATATATATATATGGTTTATTTTTAAAAGAATATATATATATATATTTGTTTTTTAAATGCCTTATATATTTAAAGAATATATATTTAAAGAATATATATTTAAAAGAATATATATATATATATATATTTAAAGTTTATATATTTTAAAAGAATATATATATTTATATTTATTTAAAGAATATATATATATATACATATATTTTTGAATTTATATATATATATATATTTAAAAATTATATATTTTTTTTTATATTTTTATTTATATATATAAATATATTTAAACAGTTTTATTTTTTTATATATATTTTCTGTTTTATATAGGATATTTTTAAATTATTTATATTTATATATATTTATATATTTAAAGAGTTTGGTTTTATATTATATAGTTATATTTTCTGTTTTAATATTTATCTTGTTTATATATATATATTTGTTAAATGAGATATATTTCTTTTATTTAGAATATTTTGGTTATATTCTTATCCTTTTTTTTTTTTTTTTTTTTTTTGGCTATGGTTTTATTTATACCATTTTATTTTTATATTATTTAAAAGTTCTATTATATATTTGTTTAAAGAAGATATATTTTAGAAATATACTTTTGTTAAAAATAAACCTCATTCTTGATATATCTATTGTTTTTTATATATATGCCAAGATAATTTATATATATGCATTTAAATTTTTTAGTTTTCATGTCTCATAGATATATTTAGGAACATATATATATTCAAATGCCTTCTGAAAACTAAACATATGAAGATTTAAGGAATATAAATATATGAAGAGATTTAAAAGATTTTATTAGAAACAAAGAATATATATTGATATATTTAAATATATATCTATCCTTTTATATAGCAGTGATAATTTCCTTAGAGATAAATATATCCATAGTGACAGATATATGATAGATGCAGAGAATATTATTTGAACAATATATATAGTTTTATAGGAAAATGAAAAGTAAAAGAACATTTAAAATGAAAGATTATTGAAATTTATATATAAAATATATATATAATATAGGCTGGGAGAAATATATATTTAACAAATATATATGTGTATATATATAAATAAGAATATTTGTTTAAATATATATATATATATATATATATATGGTAAAAATAAATATTAATTAAGCTACAATATATATATGTATACCCTTATATATATGTATGAATATATATATATTTAAAAAATATATATATATATTTAAAGAATATATATATAATTAAAGAAATATATATATATGTATATATATATGTATATTTAAAGAATATATAAAAATATATATATATATAATATATATATATATGTATTAATATATTTATATATTATATATAAATTTAAAGATACATATATATATATATATTTAAAGAATATATCTTTTAAAGAATATATTTATATATATATATATATTGTTTATTCCAAACAGGATATATATATATATATATATTTAAAGAATATTTATCCTAAAGAATATATATATATATATTTAAAGAATATATATATATATATGAAAAAAAATATATATATTTAAAGAATATATATATATTTTTAAAATAATATATATATATATATTTAATCAAATATATATATATATATTTAGGAAAATATATATATATATATATATAAAAGAAATATATATATATATGTATTTAAAGAAATATATATATATGTATTTAAAGAAATATATATATAGGGTATTCAAGAACATATAAATATATGTATATATATATATCTAAAGAATATATATATATGTATATATCATTTGTGGAATATATATATATATTTATATATATATATATATAAAGAATATATATTTAAAGAATATATATATATATATTTAAAGAATATATATTTAAAATATATATATATATATTTATTTAAAGAATATATATCCAAAAATATAATATATATATATATTTAAAGAATATATTTAAAGAATATATATAAATATATTTAAAAATATATATATAAAAGAATATATATATTTGTAAAGAATATATATCACAAAAGAATATATATATATATTTAAAGAATATATAATATATATATTTAAAGAATATATTTTAAATAATATATATATATATTTAAAGAATATATATATATATATATATTTTTAAAGAAATATATTTAAATAATATATATATATATTTTTAATATATATATATATATATATTTAAAGAATATATTTTAAATAATATATATATATATTTAAAGAATATATATATATATATATATATTTAAAGAATATTTATTTAAATAAATATATATATATATATATATTTAAAGAAATATATATTTAAAGAAAATATATATATATATATATATTTGAACCTTAAATATATATTTAAAGAATATATATTATATTTATATATATATTTAAAATATATATTTAAGAATATATATATATATTTAAAGAATATATATTCAAAGAATATATATATATGTATATATATAAATATTTAAAGAATATATATTTAAAGAATATATATATATATATAATGTATATATATAAATATTTAAAGAATATATATTTAAAATAAAAAATATATGTATATATATATATATATTTAAAAAAATATATATTTAAAGAATATATATATAAATATATATATATATATTTAAAAATATATATATATATGCATTTAAAGAATATATATATATATGCATTTAATGAATATATATATATGTATTTAATGAATATATATATATATGTATTTAATATATATATATATATATATATATATATATATTTAAATAAATATAATGTATATATATATTATGTTTATTAAAAACCATCGTTTTTCCGCAGTATAAAAAAAAAATTCCTATAAAAAAAATTACTACTAAGACCTTACACTAAATTATTGAACTATATACTTAGTTCATGACATAAAAACTGAATACACTTGTAAAAAAATAGAATACGTGGATTTAACACATCACAAGAAATATTTAAATAAAATTCTCACTTAAAAATTTTGAAAAACTTAGCGTTATGTCTTTTGCGAACGTTCAGATATTATCTTATTCGGCATATATCGTCTCAAGTTTTTTGATTTTATAGGGAAAAAAACACATGCCTGATGATGGATGGAAGACTGTCCGTAAAAAGTACTAGCATTTTAACATTAAATAAACTGAAAAACTACAGACAACAAGTTTTTCTTCAAGGATCAAAACTTCGCACTATGGATGAACAGGATTTTAATGCATATATTATGTTTTCTAGTGATGGATGTTGCCAATAATTGCATTGATACTTCTGATTAATTCTATGTGTGATTATTCTTGTATGTAAATATATATATATATATATATATATATTTAAAGAATATATATATATATATATATATATATATATATATATATTTAAAGAAATATATATATATGTATATATATATATATATTTCAAAAAAATATATATATATATATATATATATATATATTTAAAGAATATATATACATATATATTTAAAGAATATATATATATTTAAAATATATATATATATGTATTTAAAGAATATATATATATATATTTAAAGAATATATAAATATGTGTCCATATATATGTAAAGAATATATATATATATGTATATATATATTTTAAAAGAATATATATACATGTATATATATATATTTAAAGAATATATATATACATGTATATATATATATTTAAAGAATATATATATACATGTATATATATATATTTAAAGAATATATATATACATGTATATATATATATTTAAAGAATATATATATAAAGAATATATATATATGTTTATATATATTTAAAGAATATATATAAAGAATATATATATATGTTTATATATATTTTAAAGAATATATATATGTTATATATATATTTAAAGAATATATATTTAAAGAATATATATATATGTTTATATATATATTTAAAGAATATATATTTAAAGACTATATATATATATATATATATATATTTAAAGAATATATATTTAAAGACTATATATGTATATATATATATATATATTTAAAGAATATATATATTATATATATATATATATATTTAAAGAATATATATATATATTTAAAAAATATATATATATATATATATTTTAAAGAATATATATATATATATATATATATAAAGAATATATATATATATATATATATATAAAGAATTTATAAGAATATATATATATTTATATATATATATATATATATATATTTAAAGAATATATATATATATATAAAAATATATATGTATATATATATATATTTAAAATATATATATATATATATATATATATATTTAAAATATATATATATATATATATATATATTTAAAGATATATATATATATATATATATTTAAAGAATATATATATATATATATATATTTAAAGAATATATATATATATATATATATATAAGAATATATATATATATATATATATATTTATATATATATATATATATATATTTAAAGATATATATATATATATATATTTAAAGAATATATATATATATATATATTATATATATATTTATATATATATTTAAAGAATATATATGTATATATATATATTTAAAGAATATATATATATATATATTTTTATATACGACCAAGTATGTATATGTGTCTGCATACATCGATGTTTGCGTTAGTCGATATGAATGACAAAACGACGAAATTTCCCCACCACTTCCACAATAACACCAATACACGCAATCTACATAAACCCAAATTTTTAAAACATTAATCAGTTTGTCTGACGATCGCTAAAGCGTGAAAACCCAGGGTCACAAACTCACATCAATCCAATCAAATATGTTAGCTCTATCTCTGATATTGGCGCTTTCTAATATACCGCATATATAATATATAAATAATTATACATACTTATATTTATTATATATATATATATATATATATATATATATATATATATTTAAAAATTAATAAAGTAATTTTCTTTTTTTTTTAAATTTCTGATCACATTTCATTTGGTTAATTTTTTAGTCCTCTTCAGTTTATCATTTTACCAGGTATCTTTCATCTCTAAAATATTTCATTCTTCACGGATCTCAAATTTTAAAATCATAACTCCAAATAATTGCTTTTACTAATTTGTGTTATTATAAAATAATTCTTCACTTTTCTTCTTCTATGTGCTGCATTTCTTCAGGATCTACAATTTCCTTTTCTTTGTAGCTCTTAGTAAATTTTATCTTTTCGTTATCTCTCCTAATCTCTGTTCTGAAAACCATTTACACAAACTCATTAGGTAAGTTATGTGCTGCTTTCCTCTGTCTCTCTTACCTTCAATATGCCTTATGAGTATCAAAATTTCTAAGCCTTCTTTCTCCATTATGTGCCCTAGAAATTTGAACTATCTTTTTCTCATGCTAAGTCTAAATTTCCTTTTTGTTTCCATTTTCCCTAGAACTCTGTTCTTGCTCATATATTCAGTGGTATCCTCAGCATCCTTCTGTAGAATATTTCTATTGTCTTGAGCCATTTTTCATCTGTGATTAGATGTCCAGCATTCACTGCCATATAGGAGGACTGATATTACGTAACAGTTCAGTACTCTTTTCTTTGTTTCTAAAGAAATTTTCCTGTTTCTTAATACTTTGCTTAGCTTTTAGAATGCATCTTTGGTTATCCCACTGCACCTACAGTCTTCGATGTTGTATTTAACATCCTCTGTTAAAACACTTCCTTTCCTCAAAAATTTTGTTTCTCTCTGAATATGAAATGAGGCTAAAAGTAGAATGAAATAAAAATAACAACTGATCTTCTGTCTTGTCCTCTTGCTATAAATGAAAACAATTCGCATAAAGGAAATTAATCTTTAGAAATTCTCATAAAGCTAAATTTTGGTATCTGTCTATATTTCTGAGATGAGGTATTAAGTACACTATTCACATTATTCGGACTATTGTCCTCATCTTTGTCACCATATTTATTACAACGTTTCAGCCTTTCAGTATCTGTCTATATTTCTGAGATGAGGTGTTATGTACACTATTTACATTATTCGGACTATTGTCCTCATCTTTGTTACTGTATTTATGTTATGGAGTGATTTCACAGTGGAGGCTTGTATTTGTACTAAGTCGGTCCTAAAATATGTTCGACGTGCAAAACGTTAGGAACTTGGTATAATAGGTATGATGCAGAGAAATCTAGTTGTGGTCGCTGATACTTTAGTATCCGACTAACGGTCGTCTGGCATCGACTGACTGACCGACCGACCCACTGAGCGGCTCCTTACTCTTGCTACTTCTACTTATTATAGGTGGGAGAGTCTATTAACTATAGAATAGGTGTGTTCCACTATAACAATTTATCACAATGTTTCAGCTGTTGTACGCTCCGGCCTTCTTCAGGTGGTTGGAATGTCAAACTGAACCCTTTATTTCACTTGCTGGGGTTAGACTGTTCTAGTTCCACGTGCCATGTCTAATGGACACGTGGCACAGTGGATAAAGGCTAAAGTTAGATCCAGTGACAAGACCCAAAGAGTGTGAGTTCAATACCTGGTTAAGGTGGTTGAGAACTTGGAGAGGGGAATTAACAGGAGATAACTGATAACTGACATCCATCAGACATGGCATGTGAAACTAGAACAGTCTACCCCAGTGAGCAAAATAAAGGGTTCAGTTTGACATTCAAACCACCTGAAGAAGACCAGAGTGTATAATGGCCGAAACGTTGTGATAAATATGGCAACAAAGTGAAGGTAAATTTTGTCTGTTTGTCCCCATATCAATGAAATGTATCATGTAGGCATTTATCTGCACATCCACATCACAACAGAATGTTGGATTTCTGGAAAACCTTGCCAAAATTGCTCAGTCCCCTTTGGTACTTTCCCTTTTCAAGGATACTATGTAATGAACCTAACCAAAAAAGATGGGGGGGGTTGACTTCATGGGGCTTGAGCTAATATTAATTTTCAACTACCCATATCATATGGGACATAAATGAATGGAATTGTCCGTTTATGTAAATAAGCGGAGTTGAGAAGAGTTAGCATTAGGTCAATTGCTAAGTGTACCTTTTGTGTAGTAAATCTATTTTCATTACTGACCTATGAGTTTGCCTTATTTATTTCTCTCTGTTATCTTGAAAACTCAAGATAGATAGATAGATAGTCAGGATCAGGTCAGTTGCTAAGTGTATCTTTTGTGTAGTAAACCTTCTGTTTTCATTACTTACCTATGAATTTATTTTCCTCTTATCTTGAAAACACAAGATGGATAGATATGAACAGACTGGAATAGATAGATAGATAGATAGATATTGAGTCAGGATTAGGTCAATTACTAAGGTGTACCTTTTGTGTAGTAAACCTATTTTCATCACTTACCTATGAGTTTGTCTTCCTTATTTATTTCCCTCTGTTATCTTAAAAACATGGCATACAACATTTACTTATTTCAAACTTAGTAAAATAATTCATAAAAATGATACAGGCCTCTTCATGGACAATGGTCTCATAATCTTAAGAAATGTAACAAACCCCCTGCTTGTGATATTTATCGGAGGGGGGGGATGTCACAACAGAATGTGACACAAGACTGGAGTTTAATGTGGGATTTCAAAAAGTGGTTTTAAAATAGCTCAAGCCCCTTTCACACTTCCCTTTTTGGGGACACCACATAAGTTTATGTAATTATCTAAATAAGTCAAAATAATCTGTTTATATTAGATTTTCTTATAGCTGTACCAAGTTATTTGAACAAGTGAAAAAATAGTAAATTTGCTGAATTAATTTATTCTTATTAATACAAACAGAAGAAAATTACTCAAATATTTTTATCTTATGGTCAGTTTTATGTAGTTATGTCTGAGTAGGAAATTCAAATCGATTTAATATAATGACAAAGAAAAACTTCAGAAAACAGATGTCTTTCTGAAAATGTTGTATATACAGAAATTATAGAGTGATAAGAGAACTTCTGTGATGACTTTCTTTTCGGTGTTTGTAGAATAGGTGTTTGATGAGTGTAGGAAATATAACCAATTCATTTGCCATAATTTTCTGACATTACAGCATATTTTAATAAATATTTTTACTGTGTTATTTTCAATTCAAATTTTAAAAATTGTCAGATATAAAATCTTTTAAAGTTGTATTTTTACATTTTTATAAAATTTATATATATTTTAGTCAATAAAGTTTTTTTTTTTTTATTCATCACATTTGTATAGAAAGAATTTATCTGTTGTGTGAAAATTCAGTTGTAAGAAAACATACAGTGTTCATAATAAGCATTGTTATTGTCTGCTATTTCACATTGCTACAAATTATTTGAGTGGAGCCCAGAACGTTTTTGTGCAATTGTCTGAATAAAATAATTTGTTTTAATTACATTAAAGGGGTAGTAATCGCCCACTGATGCCAAATCAGTCAAGTTTCAATCCTGGCTTGAAGCAATCAGATGTCTAGCCACACTGATGAGCTGTGATACAGTGAAACAGGCTTGTATGTGAATGACTATATATATATATATATATATATATATATATATGAAGAAAAGATATGTTGCATTTTAAATATGAGGATTAAGACTTTTGGCAAACATAAATAAACATGTCCGCAATCAGACAGAGTCAAAAGGATGGATTTTCCTATAACACAGCTTTTTTTTTTTTTTTTTTTAAATTACCTTCACCCATTGGTAATGTTTGTCTTAAAAAGCAATGATTAGATTTGGAATAAAAACTAAACACATTGAAAGTGAATTTATACATTTTTTTTATTCTTGAGAATTTATAATACAGTATAACCCGGATATAAGAGAGTTGTCGGGACTGGAGAAGAAGTCTCTTATATCCGGGTTTGGTCTATTTTATATACATTAACACAGGCTCTAATTTGGGACCAGAGAAAATCTCTTTTATATCCAGGTTACACTGTATAAATATCAAATACTATTTATTTATTAGATTGTTTATTTACAAGAATTATTTCATATTTACTCCATTTTAAAAATTAATATAATTAAGACTAATGCAATACAATATTTATCATTTACAATTTCTAAAGAAATAAATGTGAAAACAATTTTATTTTTATTCATAAATTTATAAACATTTACTAAATTATTAAAATATTTGAAGCAGCTATCAAGAAATCCTTATTTACTGTTTTATAAAGTTTGAATCGATTGGTAATTAGCTGATGTTTTGTCAACCATTCCAATAAGTAATAAAATATTGTAAATAAATAATCTAGTAATAATATTTTATGTTTATTATTTTATGTTGTCAATTGTCAAGAACAAAGAAAATGTATAAATTCACTTTCCTATGTTTAGGTTTTATTACAATTTTAACCATCATTTTTTTAAAAAAATAAACATTGCTGAAGTGTGAGGATAGTTAAAATAGCCGTGTCGAAAGAAATACTGTACTTTTTCACCCTCTATCTTAATTGCAGACACATTTATCCATACCTGTCTATATTTCTGTGATGAGGTATTATGTACACTATTTACATTATTCGGACTATTGTCGTCATCTTTGTCACCATATTTATTACAAATTAACAGGAGATAACTGACATCCATTAAACATGGCACGTGGAACTAGAACAGTGTACCCCAGTGAGTGAAATAAAGGGTTCAGTTCAACATTCCAACCACCTGAAGAAGGCTGGAGTGTAAAATGGCCGAAACATAATAAATATGGCGACAAAGATGAGGACAATAGTCCAAATAATGTAAATAATGTACATTTATCCATGTTTGCCAGATTTTTATTCAATCTTAGTACTGCTTTTCATTGCAGTATATAATGACGACTGTCTTCATCCATGATGCCATGATAAAAAAAAAGCAACAAGACAGTCTGTACAGTTGCAAGAATAGAAGAGTGACAGTGTTTTGCTGCTCCTAATAATAATCTTCCTTCATAAGACAGGTGAGTGTTAACCTGTTGAAATCCGTTCTGTTTCCCTCTTTCCAAGAACATATGCCATTACCATTATGTCTGCCCACAGAAAAATCCTGTTGTTCAGTGTTGGGATTTGAAGAATTGCTAAGAAACCATGAAAAGTGAGAGATGACAGGCAACTCAATAGCTGCCAGCATCGCTAATACAATCTAATCTTTCCAGTTTGTTCCTCTTCATCTTAGTTAATGTTGTCCAAACTTCAGATTTTAACTGTACAGGTCCTTCCATGTTTTAATGTATTGACAGGTTTCTTGTATGTGTGTGTAACCTAGTGGTTATTGGGGTAGAAAGTGGTAAAGCAGTTTCACACAAAGACCTTTGGAAAGATATCATTCTCCACCCCAGCTAAGAGTTAATATGAGGACAAACAAGGCTTTCTAGCCACCAGTCTAGGAGAAGGAAAGCTGAATTCAAAGCCTAATTAAGTAGGTTACTCACTGTTTTTCTCCCAACTTCTCTTGCCCTCTGAGTATTGGATTCTCCAAACCTTCTTTCCTCATGTGAACTGATGAAAAATGAACTTTGAATGACCAAAAACAATCATATCTGACAATCTACAGATGAACCAAAGTTCATTTTTTTTTTTTTATTTCATTCATGTCAGCAAAAACAAAAATAAAAAAAAAACCCTTTATACTTGCAATATCCTTTCAGCTGATGGACAATCAGGGTTGGCCACAATGAGGCCATCTTGCCTTAACACTGCTGCTATGACTGTAGTGCATATGGTGACCCTTAGAGCCTAATGGGTTATGTTGATAGGTTTCTTTCTTCTATTGTCATGGAAAAGCTCTCTATGACAATACCATATCGCTTCAGGATGTAGGCAGTCATGGCTCTCCACAAATTCCTTTTCTGTATTATCCATACATTGCCATAACTTGTTAAGAAATATAACGTAGTGGTTTGCCATTACCATCTCCACTGTTTGCATTCCATTCTCTCCATTATATGTTTTCTTTTTCCATTAAAATTCTCTCTTTAGATTTTATACATCCTGAGAAATGTCATGAATTAGTAGAAAAATAAATGATGTGGCGGTATTAGAAAAATACATAGAAATACAATTATTTCATGTTTGAAAAGTCAATGTACAGACATTAAACAAAAAAAAAAAAAAACTACAAAACCAATATTTATTACTCAAACTTTCTTTTTTTATTTAAATCTGATGACTTCTTTTGCACAAAGAGAAGACATCAATACAAAAAAATACATATATTTATATATTTACAATGCCCTGTCAAAAAGAGAAAAGAAAAAAAAAAGAGCTGTTTGACATAGCATTAAAATAGAATAGTTTTCAGGAGTTTGTTACACTCGCTTCCTTCCATACTAATATCAAAATAATATGCAGCAGCATGAAATTAATAAAGTCAGTAAAAAATTGAGTTAGTTCGATCAGAATTGAACCATCAAATTCAACAGTAAAATATCGTTTGCCCAGGAGCAAGACATGCGTACACATTCACACTCTGGCAACAAATAAAACAACTATTCAAAACAAAACAGTATTTTTTTTTTTTTTTTTTAAAAACATTTCCAGTTTATTTGGCATGGGATTGCTCAGTTATTTAAAATTATATACAATCACTGTGGTACTTTTTGTTTTTACATGGGAAAAATTTGTAGAGAGAACGATCAAAATTTAGCAAAGTGTTAAAATATATTTAAAAAAAAAAAAAAAGAAAAGAAGTACCAGGTTTAAAACTTTAAAAAAATATATCCATATAATAGAACATAATGTGTGTGTGTGTGTGTATATATCTATATATTTTTGAAAGATGTATGACAAATTGGAAAATGATTTTGTGATGCTTTCCAATCATGTCCTAACAGATGAAATTCATCACAAAAACTTTTTACAATTTGTCATACATCTTTTCTTTCAAAACTGTTCTTGATAGATAAATATATATATATATATATATATATATATATATATATATTATAAATAAAAAGAAAGAACAAGAAAAAGTACACTCTGATCCTAGGCAAAATGCACAGATTCTACACTGATCCTAAAGAACTAAAATTTGAACTCATTCTTTTAGGCTTGTCCATTCTACAGAATTCTTCAGGCTTACAAGCTAAATTTACTGATTTGGCTGACCCCTCCACAAATGATTTCTCATATATATGTTTTCTCTCCAATCTTTGAAAGAGGCCATAGAATGAATCTGCTGAAAACGCTATGTAAACAAAACTGGAAAAAGAATAAATTCAGTCAGCCAAATAATTCTGGCAACATAAGTAAAGATGTTTTTTTTAAAACTAATTTTAATCAATTTGATTTATCAGTAACTGCAACTTCAAAAGTAATATTTGCTCTGTTCATTGAAGATGTAGCAGAGGCTACCATCTTGAATTGATTGTGTGCTTTTATCATGGCAATGTGTATTTTCGTATACAAATATGAAATAAAATAAATCACATACTATGGGTACTTTGGCAAAAAAAAAGTTAATATTTAAAGAATTAGAATTAATAAACAGAATATCAGTTTGATCAAATAAAATTAACAAAATTACTTAAATGACTATCTTTAACTCTCCTTTTGTTACTGTAGGGCATTGTTGTGACACTGTGGGATTTTTAAACACCCCATTTAAAATATTATAGATATATCACTTAGTTCATAATTTTCTTGTTGGATACTGTCTTGGCTTTTCTTTCTGGTTTTATAAATGGGGAAAAGGATTTTGAGAAAGCAAATTAAATAACCAATATTAAAAAACGAAATGAAATTGAAAATTTCAAAAGTTCAAATATTGATTACATTTTATTTTCAGTAAACAAACAAAACTACTTGTAATTCAGACAAATATCAAGATTAAAACCAGAAATTGCTTGCAGTTGCTTGACAGAGGTATTCAGAAAGCTACTTGACCAATCCTGAAAATTTGACTTGCCACTTGCCAAATATTAAGGAAAAACCTTTTGTAGGATGTCCAAACACCCCAAGGTCATAAGGTTACACAGAAATTTCATTAACTATGTCTAAAATGTTTTTCCAGTTTTAATTTTATTCGTAATTGTTTTCCTGTTTTTTTGTAGGTATGGCCGACAAACAGTGTATTGGATTAGAAAAATGACTAGCGATTTTTATGATGATCAGAACAGAAATTATTGGATTTGCTGACCTTTAACTTTGTAGCATTCAACCAGTCCTGTGAATATAGGCTCCCAATGTTCAACTTGCTGTAACCTCACCCCACATATACTCTGCCATAATATATTGCGACATCAATACTAATAAAGTCATGCAAACATTAAAACTCTGACCACAGTGAGATTTTGAGAGCCAATATTTATGGAGGCAGGTTTGAGGGTGTTGAATGCTGAAGAGTTAACTTACATTTTGGAAAAAACGTACATAGTGTCGACAAAAGAAATAGTCTTAAACATTTATTAAACCAGAACTATGAGAGTGACATTCATAATGCATATTTTTATAGAGAGAATCTGATAAGTTTATTACAACATAGTACATTAGTCTTTATGTCTGGCAGTGGGTCAATCAAACTTTTGGCATCACAGAGCTTCTTATCAACATCTGTATTGAAACAAACCCCATAGTCAGATAGTTGGAATATTAGGCCTCTCAGCTATTATTTGGATCTCAAACAATTCAGCATATTTCATAACAGGTGCTAGTATGGTTAATAAAATTTATTAGTAGTTTTATCCAAATTGGACACTGGAAAATTACACTCAGTTTTATAGAAAGAAAATCTGAAAGTTTATCACTGTGACATAATATAAACATTGTAGGTTTGGCAATGAACCATTAAGACTTTTGGTAACATCAGGTTTCTTTTAAAATTTTTTTTTTTTTATTGTCAGTGAGCATTCGGCAAGAAGAAAACTTTCTGCATGATTGAAATAAATAAAAACAAATTCTGTTACTGTTGTGCAATGGTATTTTAATACATGCTTCAGGAAATCACTTTCAAGTTGACAGTCCATCTATGATTGGTACAAGGATTTTGAAACAAGACAATGTTTATGCAAAGGCCAAAGTCTCAAGATACCATTAGTACCTGAAGAACAAATTGCACATCTGACCAAAGCTGCATGCATCAAAGCTGCAAGAAACTAAGAATTTCTCTTCAAAACTATGCATTGTGAATATCAATAGATTGGATAATTTCATAGATTTTTAATTGTGTCTATTTCTTTTGTAATTGCTCTGAACTTCAACACTCACTCCAATAATTACTGAAGATGAGGGTGGAATGCCAAAAGCTTGATCAGGAAAATAAAATTATTTGTTCTTTGGAAATAAAGCGTATCTTATAGGCCTGCAAATATGGCAACTCCCTTTCAATGGTAAAAGTCCTAGATACGATATATATCATGTATCAGCAGCCTTCCTTTTGTAGTGAAAAGAAGTCCGAATATTGTGGATGGACATATATATATTTATGGAGACACAATTTACACTGAGGGCCGGACTGAGGAGATAAGAAACAAAGGCTTGCTGTTGAGGAGAGCGTGCTGGAGGGAAAGAAAAAAAATAAGGCAATATCGAGGGAGAGTGCCTTTACATGCATTCATTGCAATTGAGATTGTCACTCCCATGTGGGTCTGTACAGCCATAACAGATGATGCACCACCATCATTCATTGAGCACAGGTCCAAGGTTTCTTGAGACCAACAGATGCCAGGCACTCACACACACACATATATATATATATATATATATATAGATACATATACACACACGTCTGTGTGTGTGCTTTGATTTTTTTTTCCCCTATTTTATTTGCTGTGCACACATCTTTTAGTCCTTGGTAAAGGGGAGAAATAATAATTGGTTAGTATTTTTTCTTGTTCTCAATTTAAATAGTAATTATATATATATATATATATATATATATATATATATATATATATATATATATATATATATAATCAGATCTCTGATCTGATGAAGCAGTTGTCTAAAATAAATTATTACCAAACTCTTTAATGATGCGTTTTTTCCTTGATGTATATCATGCTGCTCTGTATTTTGATACATTGAACTCTCTACATGGATCTATCTTTTTAATATTTTAGATTAAAAAGACCTATTTGGATTATCCTCACCACTTACAGATCTTATATATAATTCCTCACTTTATCAAGGACTAAAAGAGGTGTGCACCACAAATAAAATAGGGGAAAAAAATCAAGACATGCACACACATTATTTATTTTTATATATATATATATATATATATATATATATATATATATATTATTCTTTTAATGTGGATGTTTTAACTGCAATAATAGTAATTTTACTCAGTGTGTTTCAAAATAAATTTAAAAAATTATGCATTTTAAATAATTAACAGTATTTCTGAAAATGTTTTAAAAATTATATTAGATTTATGCCATTTTCAACATAAAATAGACATTTCTTGTATAAGGTGCAAGGCAGCATTAAGTGAAGGCACTTTGAAATTTTATAGCCAAGTTTATTAAACTCTCATTAGAATTTATTTTATTTTTGTTCTTTTATCATATTTGCTTTAATGGACCAGTTGTCATGAGGGAAAAATCAGAAGCAACAAGAAAAAAATCATGACCATAAAAGAAGTGTGAAGAAATGTCAAAAGAAGTGTGAAGAAATGTCAAAAGAAGTGTGAAGAAATGTCAAAAGAAGTGTGAAGAAATGTCAAAAGAAGTGTGAAGAAATGTCAAAAACAGAATGGTGTAGAAGTTATAAAGCTTTTAACCATTTCAACACTTAACACAAAATATAGACAGTATATCTGACACTTCAGCAAATAAGAACTAGGAATAGAAAAGAGTGGAAAAAAAGAAGTAGAAGAGAGAAAGTGATCAAGGAGAAGAGAAAAAAAAGAGAGAAAGTGATCAAGGAGAAGAGAAAAAAGGAGAAGAGAAAAAAAAGAGAGAAAGGATCAAGGAGAAGAAAAAAAAAAAAAGAGAGAAAGTGAAAAAGGAGAAGAGGGAGAAAAAAAAAGAGAGAAAGTGATCAAGGAGAAGAGATCAAGGAGAAAAAAAAGAGAGAAAGTGATCATGAGAAGAGAAAAAAAAGAGAGAAAGGATCAAGGAGAAGAGAAAGAGAAAAAAGTGATCAAGGAGAAGAGAAAAAAAAGAGAGAAAGTGATCAAGGAGAAGAGAAAAAAAAAGAGAGAAAGTGATCAAGGAGAAGAAAAAAAAGAGAGAAAGTGATCAAGGAGAAGAGAAAAAAAAAGAGAGAAAGTGATCAAGGAGAAGAGAAAAAAAAAGAGAGAAAGTGATCAAGGAGAATAAAAAGAGCAAAAATTAAAAAAAGAGAGAAAAAGAGGGAAAATGGAAAAAGAGAGAAAATGAAAAAGGAGAATAAAAAGAGAGAAAGTGAAAAAGAATAAAAAAAAACAGATAGTGGAATACAGTGAACAAAATGACAAAAACAAAACAAAAATAAATTTACAATTTAGTAAGTTTCAACAGTTCATTCAATTTCAAAATTTTTGGAATTTTGTAAAGTTGCATTAACTGATCGTTTCAAAGCTGAAAATTTTTAAAAAAAAAAAAAAAAAAAAAAAAAATCAGATTTATTTGGCATGATGAGTTTAAAGCAAAAATCTTCTCTTTATTTGAACACAACATTTTCTTTAAAACAGAAAGGCTTAGTATATAAGTAGTTATCGCCAAAGTAAAAAAAAATAAAAAAACAATGTTTATTTAAAAAAAAAAACAAAAAAAAAATCAAAACATGCATATTTTATGATTACAATAAGATTTTTGTATAGCATTTTCAATTGGAGCTAAAAGGCTTTAAGGAATTTTGAAACAATTACAAAACTGAAGCTTGAAAATTAACATCCCTCTAATATTCAATGCCTTACACTTGAAAATAAGTAAATTCTAGTAAATTGCCAGAGTATATATATATATATATATATATATATATATATAAAAACACTGAAATCAGATGTCGACATATTTACTATATCTATTGTTTGAAATTACAAAACAAGTATATAGATAAACAAATGGAGGAGGATAAATAAAAAAACAAACACATTTTGAATCAGAAAGTGACAATTGTTAACTTGGATTTTATATTTTTAGATTAGTGACTTCATTTTTTTTCTAAATTTGTATTTTACCCACTTAAAAAAATCTTTTGAAAAGAAAAAATAATTAAGAGTTGTTATTTACTCAGTGTAACAGTTTTGGCACAAGGCCACAAAAAAGGAGCACCTAATGAGGATCACACTTACTACACAGTAGTAATGATCTACCTGATGAGTTCACTTATCCATTGCTCCATGACAAGGCACCCAATTTCACCTAAGTATATACATTAATCACAGATTCATAATAAAAATAAGTGGTGGGAGTCAAGACACAGAGACAATAAATAACCATTGAAAGAAAAAGAAAATTAAAATAAAAGACATTTATCCAAAATTAAAATTTATTTTAACAAGTTCAGCATCAAAGAACATTAACGTTTTTGTGACATCATCTGTTAAGTACAAAACATTATTGTCTCCTTTTTTGAAATTGACACCTTTTCTTTGTTTTGTCCTCTGCACAGCTAGTTTTGGGGGAACTTCAAATAATTCTATTTTTGGTCTACACACATCAGTGATAAAAATATAAGCAATGAAGAGAGTAAAATAAAAAAAAAAAAAAAAAAGAAAAAAGAAAAAAAAAAAGAAGAAAATTATGTAAATTTGAAACTGAATCAAAGAATTTCAAATTCGGAAACATTTGATGTCTCTTTTTAAATAAAATGTTTTCTTTTGAATTTCATGAATTATTTTTAACACAAGCAATGAGAAACTACTTTCAAGTTGTTTCAAGTGTATGTTATCACTGAACCACAGGAAGCAATGACATCAAAGTAAAAATAATTGAGCTTTGCTGTAATGGCTTCCTGTGGCTAAATGGTAAAGCATACTTTGCATAAAAATGGTTTTCCAGGTTAAAAAGAGAATACAGGTTCAGTTCTTGTCAAGAGGCATATTTTCTTTAATAAGACTTTCGATGCCTAGGCATGCAGACATTAATTTCATTGTTTAAAAAAAAAAAAAAAAAAAAAAAACACATAAAACATATACCCTCAAACACATGTAACCACTAAATATAACAATTCATGAAATAAGAAATAATGCCAGATTAAAATTACTTTGTTTATGTCTTGGGTACAAAAAATAAAGCGAGATACAGATTTTGAAAAATGCCAAAATAGGATGATCAATCTTTGCTACAAGGATGACCCATAACTCAACACTGCCAATTAGAAAGAATAAACACAAATTTTAATTTATTATACTACAGATTTATATTCTATAAATTTGATTAAAAATATATTATATATTCTACACTATTAGCCAAGCAAATATGTTCACATTGGTGGTGGGGTGGTCAGCAATGGACAAGTCTGAAATTTACCAGATTAAAGGGAGACAATCCATAATAAATTATTTACTACTCATCTTTTGAAAGCATTTTTTTAAGGCATCTGCAGGAACATCTTGATATATTTTAAAGGCACAGGCAATAAGTATTAAATAAAAACTCGACGGGATCATCCCCAGACCTGCTCTGCAAAATGAGAACAATCTATCCCACAGATTAAACAAAAGGGTTCAGTTCAAAATTTCCTGAAGGATCAATAAACACCTGATGAAGGGTACATTGGCTGAAAGGTCATGATAACAATAACAAAGACGAGGACAATAAAAGATGAGGCCTGTAAATAACGTAAGTAATATTTTAATAGAACAAAGAAATGCACGCACACTAAAGAACCAAGTGTATTCATTTCTCAACCCTTTCTACCTATTTGTCATAATATCGCTTGTTTGTATGGCAATCTTTAATTAACAGGCCTTGCAGCTGTGTCAGCGGTATAACATCAACAATTTAATAATTGATTAAAAATAATAATCCCTAAAAAGACAACATATTTTCATCAATAAGGCAGAAAGATAAAAAAACATCTACAAAAACTGAATTAAGTTGACTTGATTATTTCAACGATATAAAACTGTCAGTCAATTATGTGGCATGCCTGATACACATTTACACGATCATGTATCTTTTGATACATGACTGACGAGGCAGATTTTTTTCCCCACAGTAAGTTGCCATTTCTTTCTGTGGTAGACCAGTTGCCATCCAAGGCTATAGAACCCAGTCTGTCCTACTATTTACCCATAGTTGGGGGGAGAAGAAGAGGATTAATACCTTTTCGAAGAGTATTAGTACGTAAGTGAATGTAATGGATTTGACTTGAATTCGAAATCAGCTGTCCGATTCCTCAATAAAACTTTACATAAGTTAAATATATAAATCGTTTGTTTTTTTTGTTTTTTTTTTTTCCTTGTTTAATGGCACATCAACATATCCGTGGGTAACCTTAGTACTGAATCCTTTATTTAGTATACTTATGATTTGTAAGGAAGCTTGAAGCTAAATTCTTTAGGGATAAGTTTTTGGTTAGAGGTTCTAAATAATTTTTTTTTTTTTGGAGAGAGATTATATTTTTGTGTAAGGCCTCACTTGCTTTATAAAGTTAAGGATGTTATTCAGGTTGGTTCATCTGAAAAGCTTGTCATGTCTCTTATGTTTTTATCAAATTTTCCCCCAGATATGTTTAAAATCAGTACAGTCTTAAAGTATGTGCTTGATGGCAAATGGTTCTCAGCATGCTGTACAAAATACAGAATACATAAAAGAAGGTATACAATAATTAAAACCAAAATATATCCTTTACACATCCCCAGAAGAAAAAGATCTGGTGAACTTACTGTATACCTACTTTTGCAGCCCCTTGTATATAAATAAACACTTAACAAAACTGTCTGATCTATTAAGATTTAATCTTGACAGACAGGCTATACAAGAATAAATGAATCATATTGATTTGTATTGGAATTGACCAACATTTTTATAATTAACATGTTTATCTGACAGCCAGGGATGACACCCTACTGCTGACACCATGTAACCAAGAACAACCTGTCACAGGTTAGATGGGCATTGTCAAGTAATTCTTAGGACATTGAGAAATGCTAGGAAGAACCTCAATGATTTATGAGATGTTAGGATAATTTGACTGATTTGCATCTTTGTCCAAAACTAATGTTACTATATTTGTTAAAAAGTCTTAATATATATTAGAAAATAGTATGACAAATTGGAAAAAAGTTGTGTGATGTGTCAGAAAAACTTTTTTTCCAATTTGTCATATTTTTTCTTAGGAATAGAAAGGGGGAAGAGAGAGAGGAGGAATAGAAAGGGGGAAGAGAGAGAGGAGGAATAGAAGGGGGGAAGAGAGAGAGGAGGAATAGAAGGGGGAAGAGAGAGGAGGAATAGAAGGGGGAAAGAGGAGGGGAAGAGAGAGAGGGCAGAAAGAGAAGGGAGAAGAGAGAGGGGGGAAAGAGAAGGAGAAGAGAGAGAGGGGAGAAAGAGAAGGGGGAAGAGAGAGTGGAAAGAGAAGGGGAAGAGAGAGAGGGGAGAAGAGAGAGTGGAGAAGAGAGAGGGGGAAGAGAGAGAGAAGGAGAGAGAGGGGAAGAGAGAGAAGGGGAAGAGAGAGAGGGGAGAAAGAAGGAGGGAAGAGAAAGAGAAGGGAGAAGAGAGAGAGGGGAGAAAGAGAAGGGGAAGAGAAGGGAGAGAGAGGGAGAAAGAGAAGGGGAAAGAGAGAGGGGGAAGAGAGAGAGGGAGAAAGAGAAGGGGGAAGAGAGAGAGGGGAAAGAGAAGGGGAAGAGAGAGAGGGGAGAAAGAGAAGGGGAAGAGAGAGAGGGAGAAAGAGAAGGGGGAAGAGAGAGAGGGGAGAAAGAGAAGGGGGAAGAGAGAGAGGGGAGAAAGAGAAGGGGGAAGAGAGAGGGGAGAAAGAGAAGGGGAAAGAGAGAGGAAGGAAGGAAGGAAAAAGAGAAGGTGCAAGAAAGTGGGTGGGAAAGAGAAGGGAGAAAGTGGATGGGAAAGAGAGGAAACAAGACCAGCATTTACCAGAAGGATGTTACGACTGAAATATCAGTTATAAAATCTGGGAGATTTCTGAAGTAAAATGGCATCTTTCAGGTTCTCAGAACTGATTTAAAGAATGAAATTTCAGAAAAAAAAAAAAAAAAAATTAAGGGCACCATTTTGCTAACATGGAATTAGTCAACATGGATGAATGGTGCCTATAAATGTTTAGTCTGATCATAGGAGAGAGAGAAAAAAAGAGAGAAACAAATTTTTATAGAATATCACTACCACAAAATTAGTATCTCTATCTGTAACATAGTAACTCTGAAAAACTTATTAGATAATCAATATTCAATTACCAGACATCTAGTGGGTTTGGTTAATATTTTAAGTCTCTGATATTATATAAAGAAATAAAAGACCTGATGGCATTGGATAGACCACTGTGCAAACAACATAAATAATAAAGAGATTGAGTTCAGTTGTCCAAAGATTTCTTGGAAATGATTAACCAAATACAGATTAAAAAAATTTTTGGCATTGTATTTATCTCTGAGAATTTTTAGAAATTTTTTAAATACAAAATTTGATTTTAGATTTCCTAACTGTATACAAATTCCCCAGAACACACAGTCCTGATATGATGAATATAGAAATTCCGGATAAAAATATTTTATCTCACCAAACAGAAGAGTAAGCTTCATTCAATTATCCAACACCCTGGTGATCCTTCCAAGGTCGCCAATTATTTTAGACTTTTACCAGTATCAAAAGTAGAATCAAATTATAATCAAAAGGCAAATTTGTAAACTGAAGTGCTAAAAAAAAAATCAAACACAGTAGTGCACTGGATTGCTTTCCACTCTTTTATAGAAATGAACAGCCAGATGATGCACATGTGACATAATAGATAAAGAGATAGTATAGCTGTCAGGCCTGTGATCTGGATAGAATTTAGCATCATTTGACTGTGGAATAATTATTGGGGGTCTGGAATATAAGGCACTATAGGGCTAAGTTGGTAACTGTTCTAGGTTGTTCTTGAGTAATGATAACAAAGCTATATCAAAAGTGCAGATATTCACAGTAACTCTGAAAGGGACAAAGCAAGAGACAGAACAAACCCAATGTAGACAATGTGCTTATAACCCATGGTAACCAATTTAACTCTTAAAAGTCTCAAACACAACAGGAGATGCAAGTGGTAAAAATATTCTAACAAGTTTGAAGAGTGATGGCTTTGATCTTAGAGGAATTTATATTTAAAAGCAACCAATTAATGATTGATTTGTTTTTTTATGGCTTATCTACCCTTTGCAGGCTATTTTAAAGCCAGACAATACTTTTAAATTGTAAGAATTTTGTGGTGGTGGGAGGGGATAATAATAATTTAGTGATAAAAGTCTTAATAATTAACCTATAGCTGGGGAGGAAGAAGAAGTGGATTCATACCTTTTCCAAAGGTATTTGTGCATAAGTGAATATAAAAAACCCAACAGGAATTGGAACTCTGTTCTCTGATTAACAATTCCGAGCCATTACTCCACCTGCAAATCCAAGCTTACAGCATCAAGTATTCCCAAGCAGTCACCCATCTAGGTACTGACAAGGCTCAATGTTGCTTAACTTTGGTGATCCTACGGGAACCATTATTTCAATGTGATGTGGCCATAAGCTCTTTATACCACCCTCACATCCAAGCTTACAGCACCAAGTATTCCCAAGCTGTCACCCATCTAGGTACTGACTAGGCTCAATGTTGCTTAACTTTGATGATCATACAAAAAACAGTGTAAGCCTCAACCAGATAAATGATTAAACGATAACAAGTGTATTTAAGACTCAGTTATTTTCTACAAGTGTCAAATTCAAAAGTAAGAAAATATTAATATTTTTAATGGTAAAATTTAATGGCAAAATTTTTTTTTAATTGCAAAAGTTAAGGCACAATTAATGACAAAGGCAGTTAAATATTTCAAAGACCCAAATGTTGAGATGGGTGATTAAAATATTAACATGATTATTTAAGTTAGGGAAAGCAATGTTTTTTTTTTTTTTTTTTTTTTTACATCCGAAAGTTTGGAACTCCCCAAAAAATAAATATATATCCTTAGTTACAATTCACATGAGTTACAACAATTTGCAACAGTTATAAGATGATCAAGCAAATGTGCACTAATTGTTATATTGGTTAGGAAAACTGCATGATAAAAGATACAGTCTCTTTGTGCATGTCGGGGATTCTTGGCCTTATCACCGCTTACTTCATATAGCACACATCTAATAGCAATATTCTGCAAATACATTTGTAGTCAGTTTTTATATTTCAACATCTGGCAACTTTTAAAGCATAAAGAGCATCAGCAGGTGCCTCGACATAATTTTCACTAAACAACATGTTTATAAAAAATCTTTTTTGTGCCATGTTTTCTGACTCCCAATATTAATAAGAAAAAGAAAAAAATCCTATTTTTAAGACAAATTCTTCTTCTATGGGACATGCTTCTTCTGGATGTAGGTGATCTCAATAATTTCCTGTCCTTTGTAGCTCTTAGTAAATTTTGTCAATTTATGATCTCTCCTAATCCTTGTTGTGACAACCATTTACACAAGCATGCTAGACAGGTTATGTGATGTTTCTTCTGTCCCTTTTGTCTTCAATATGTCCTGTGAGTATAAAATTTTCCAAGCTTTCTTTCCTCATTATGTATTCTAGAAATTTCAACTCTCTTTCTGATGTTAAGTATAAGTTTCTTTTTGCCATATTTGTCACAACGTTTCGAATTTCGAACTAAACCCTTTATTTTGATCACTGGGGTAGACTGTTCTAGTTCCACGTGCCATGTTTGATGGATGTCAGTTACCAGTTATCTCCTGCTAATTTGAAAGTTCTCCACTTTTAACCGGGTATTGAACTCACATTCTTTGGGTCTGTCACTGGATCTAACCAATGCCTTTATCCACTGTGCCATGTGTCCTTGAGGACATCTGGGTATGAACTTCTGGGTATTATAAACCTAATGTTTTCAGCAACCATTTTTTACCAGTGCTCATATTCTATCCCAGTGATCGAAATAAAGGGTTCAGTTCGAAATTCCAACCACCTGAAGAAGGCCGGAATGTACAACAGCCGAAACATTGTGACAAATATGGCGACAAAGATGAGGACAATAGTCCGACTAATGTAAATACTGTACATAATACCTCATCTCAGAAATATAGACAGACTCTGAAGTTTCTTTTTGTTTCCATTTTTCTCTAAAACTTCATTGTTACTCACATGTTCAGTCCATGATATTCTCGGCATCCTTCTGTAGAACCACATTTTTGTTACCTCAAGTCTCTTCCTCATCTGTGAGGACACTGTAGAGCATTCACTGCCATACAGGAAAGCCGATATTATGTAACAAAAGTTAAATGACATGATGACTCCAACTTACTACAGGAGGTATTTGATTTATATTAGAATCAATTTATGACAAGGTGGTTGGAATGGAATCCAATTCAGGGGTTATGTATATTTCTTCTTTATATTTTATCTCTCAAAACACCTACTTGTAAAATAATTTTGATTTAGAAATAGAAAAATTCTATTTTTTCTCAAAGTTATTCTTGATAAAAGCAAATTTAGATTTAAAAAACTTTTATGATGGAGAACATTATTTTACTAAGGTACAATGCAGTTTATTACTTCTGAAATGCTTTACCTAACTAGCATTTGTACTAAAGATTATTTGTACATTTTCTTTGTAAATTGTATATAATATAAAATATTTAAATTTTTCTCTGTAAACTGTATATAATATAAAATATATTAATTCCTATTTTAAGGTTATTAGTACACTTTATCAAATAAAAACGCAAAAGTTTAGTTAAAAAAAAAAAAATCTTTATATAAAAAACAATCTAATCACAAACAATATTCATTTATTGAAAAAAAATTTCTTGAATATTACTTGTTTACTTTTGCCTTACCAGACTATGAATTATGGTACTTTGTGCCCTCCATATAATTTGACTGACCTTTCAACCACCTGATGAATATTCATGAACATTCTCAAATTTAAAAGTCTTGACAAACCAATGACATCCTTGCTTTTGTATATAAACCCAGCAACAAAATAAATCCTACATTTGTTTTGATACAGCCCCTCAGAGGACAAAATGTATTGGCTAAGAATAGTTATATATATATATACACACATATATACACACACACACAACACCTCACTTGATAAGACACTAGAAGTGTTGAAACAAAATGGCTATTTTTGTAGTGATTTTATAACATTTTTTATGTTATAATTTTTGAATAAATGATTATATATATATATATATATATATATAAAATCAGTAGTGTAGACACATCAATGCTGGATGGCAACAGTCTGTTTCATGCTTGAACACAATCTTCAAGCCATATAATTGGATAGTAGCTTAACTATATATATTAGTCGTTGGGCATTAGGAGTAGTAATGTCAGTTATTTCCAATTTATTATGTTATTCTGACTGCTATTGAATAGGCAATAACGGTTATTTTAAATTATTCCAACAGCTCTTCAATAAAACTAGATATTGGCATGAAAGCAGTTATTTTATAGCAATTGTATAGAGTTGTTTGCTAATTTTTCAATTACTTTTATTACTGTCACCTTTCAGTGTTGACTTCTGTATCCACACTGCTTGTATTCACATACACTCTCTCCTCAATATTGAGTACTTTCACCCCATAAATACATTACATCTTAAAACTATATATCATAAGGTTAATATATGGGTTTAATTTTGTAAAATCTCTTCCCTGTAAGACTAATACCTTTCACCCTCCCCTGACCACTGTCTTGTGCCTTTCGTCTGACTGAAACATTGAAATGAATAAATTTTGTATTAGTTTTTCACCATTTTTTTTTGTAGCTGTCAGAGTTAAATTTCTAATTCTGACACAAACTCAGCCTATACTAGGGTTGAATAAGAGTGACAAATTTTTTGTCAATTGAAATAAGCCTATTCCTCATATGAGATAATTTTGGATTTTATTGTGTACTAATTATTTGCTCTGTAATAATAAATACATTGAGCTCTTTTTGTGGATCAGTTTTAATATTCTATATTACTAGATTATGTACCAATGGATTTATTACCTTTACTATACATATATATTTTATATATATATATATATATATATATATGTTATACAAGATCGAGCACTATTTTATTAACACCAGCACTCAATGTATGTAGATATATTATATCCGTTTATATATATATATATATATATATATATATATATATATATATATATATATATATATATTTATTGCTAATTTAAGTTCTTGTAACCAAAGGAAAATTGAGCAACTAAAAAATTAAAATAGTTTTAAGATTCCTTTGGACCTTATGTTTCAAATAGGGCTTGTTGGTAACAAAGAAACAACTTTCTTTTTAATCTTGTCACCTGGATACACAGGGTGAAAATACATTCACCCAAAATATATATATATATATATATATATATATATATATATATTATTGCATGCACTTCGGTGTGTGTGTGTGTGTATATAGGGTGGATACAATTAACATAAATCATTCACAGACACAATCACTCATGCTTAAAAATTTTCTAATATCAACACACATTAAAAATGTGGGAAGAGAGTGGGGGAGGATAAAAGAAGTCAATTTTTTTTCTTTTTTTTGTTTGCTCAACTATCAGCAACAGAATAGAAAAAAATCAAAAATTCTTCAGCTCTTATTATCACCAGAATAATAAAGAGAGGAAAAAAAAAAAAAAACCGATAAATTTAATCCCTAAGAATAAAAAGGGATTAATGCAGTTAATAAATAATACTTTTGAATATTATTTCAGTCCATGATGTCAAAATCATAGACAAGTTTTGTTTTTTTTTTCTCTTTTTAAAGTAGTTATCTTTTAGTTTATGTCATATTGCAAAAGGGTTTCTACAAATATTTCTGATGAATTTTCATCATTGTAAAAGATGCAAGTACAGAATTTTCTGGCATACTGACACTTAAATGCATCATGTAGTTTGAAAGATCATCACTATTTTTATCTTGACAAGCATAGAGAACAAGAATGTTCTTTTGTCACTTTTTACAAAACTACAGGCACTGTACTACTGTTCCTTTATTAGCATGTACATTACACCCTGCAATAGCTTGCCTGTCCCCTGCCTTCAAATTCTTGGTAATGCAGCCCTTCTAACTTCTTCCTTTTTTTTCATTTAAACTTTCAGTAAGCCTCCTTCTGGGGTGCATTGAAGATGCATATATGTGTTTCTAGGAAGACAAAAAAAGGAAGATAGAGAAAGCGACAACAGCCTAATGTGTTTAACATCTGATTCAATGAAATGGCAGAGTAATATGAAATATGCCAGCCTGAAATGTTTAGTTTCAGTAATTAACAAAAGCCATGGAATTTCCATGGGTCCCACTCTACATGATTAAAGGAATTAGATGTCATAAAAACTTAATTTAAAAATTATAACTCAATATGTAGTATATGACTGTATTTAAAGGATGCTTGCAATCCCCTCTTTAAAATTTATCCCCACCCCTCCAAAAAAAAAAAAAAAAAAAAAAAAAAAAAAAAAATTTATCCCCTTAAAATATAAAGACATATCAAGTGTCAACTGTAGAATTTCTAAGGTGTCCAGATAGTTTATAATATTGATAGGACATGATGGCAAACTTTGGTATTTCTAATTTCATATACAGACTTGTATAAAAGTTGGTTATATTAGTAAATACAGGAGACATTTACAATCAAGTTGTTTGCCTGCTGCCAGAAGGCATTTCTGATTCAGTTTTTAAAATAAAATTAGCGAGGGTATTTTATATTTATCTTTTATAATGCGGAAAAAAGGAATCAGAATTGAAACAAAGAAACCTTTTTACAATGCAAGATTAACTGAAGAATGGAAAAAAAAAAAAAAAAAAAAAATCAAAAACAAAACAGACTTTCCTCTGGACAATTTCTTCAGATTTTGGTCTCCATCTTGTGCAATGCTCGTTCCTTTTGTCGCCTGTCCATCTCCTTTAGAATCTGCATTCGCTGGTATTCATAGATCATAACAATCTTCTGCACTTCTTGCTTGTATAAACGAGTAAGGAGGGCATCAAAGTATTCCAGTTCTCCCAGACGAAAGAAAGGCCACTGACAAAGCAGAAAAAAAAAAAAAAAAATAAGAAAGAGAAAAAAGAAGATGATCACCATTGTAATGGTATTTCCCCCAATGTATTATTAAGAGTCACTTATAGGTGGTTGGGCACTAACACACCTGTAAGCAAATTAGTGTTATATAGCCACCAAAATTTAAAAATAATGACAATTTGCCTGAAAATCTTTGGCCCTTACAAAAAAAACAAAAAAAAAACAAAAAAAAAAAACAGGTTTTATTTTTCAAAAAAGCCAACAAGAGCCACTCAAGGTAGAGCGTTACCATGTGGTGTTGTGTGAATGTAAGAAAAGGAAAAAAGCAAAGTTCATGGAGCCATGCAAGAAAGAAGTGAAGTTCCTGACGGCTATGCAGGAAAGATAATGGCTTGAAGAGCTCAAGATTATAGTTATTTGGAAGGAGTCTGTTCACAAAGAAGCAGTTCTTGGGAAGAATCTGTCTGAATAGAACTTATTTCTTATTAACAGAATACAAAAGAAATGGGGATGATTCACTAATGTGTATGTGGCATGGGGGATCCCAGTTGTAATGGTCAAGGGTGGTGGGACTAAGGAATGTAGCATATCAGAAAACATGTTATGGAAAGAATGATAGAGCAGCGAGAGGCTTGCGACATTTCATCTGTGGGGAAAGGGGTTGTAGGGTGGAAAATAATCCATCACCCACAAGATAGGAATAAATGCTTTTTGAACTATCAAGACAGGCAAGTGAGGACTGTGATGCTTCAGCCCAGATATGGCAGCAATACTTTAATGTCAAAAAGAGAAAATGTGACAAATGTCAAAAAGAGAAAATGTGACAAATGTCAAATTAGAAAGTGTTATGGAAAAACTTTTTGAGACAATGACAATAATTTTATAAAATGAATTGAAGATTGACATAATACTGATTTCATAAAATGGAAAAGATTTAATTTTTTCAAATTTAATAAAAATGGGAAAAACAAAATTCAATGAGCCAGAGAAATTTTTTTAGAATCAATGTTAAGTGGAAAATTTCAAATGAAAATATTGCTGAACATTTATTTTCAATAAATTTCAGGTCATAATTATTTACAAGTGCTAATCATTCCAATATGGCAAAATTATTGAGATAATTAAAAGGCAAAAAAAAGAAAGAAAAAGAGACAAGATTTGGCTTTATAAATATTTCACATGCTGATTATCAACAAGATGCTAATTGTTGAAAACTTGTTTTAATTTTAAAAGAGAATTTTTTTTAATACCTTGGAGAAAACATGAAAAAAAAGAAAATGGAAAACAAGAAAAAGGGGCAAAGGAAAAAAGTAGAAGAAGAAGAAGGAAAAAATATAAAGGAAAAAATAAAAAGGAAAAAAGGAAAAGGAAAAAATAAAAAGGAAAAAAGGAAAAAATAAAAAGGAAAAAATAAAAAGGAAAAAGGAAAAAATAAAAAATAAAAAGGGAAAAGGTAAAAAGAAAAGAGAAAAATAAAAAGGAAAAAATAAAATAAAAAGGGAAATGGAAAAAAAAGGAAAAAAGAAAACAGAAAAAAGGAAAAAAGAAAGCAGAAAAAAGGAAAAAAAAAAAAACGAGTAAAAGGAAAAAAAAAGTAAAGGGAGAAAAAAATAAAAAATAAAAGGAAATCATTAAGATATGAAGCCCACCCAGATATTTAACCGATGACTGTAAGTTATTTCTTTTAAGTAAAAATTTTTATCACTTTTTTTTTTTTTTAAATTTTCTTTTTGAGTGAGTTGGAAGCATTTTAATTTTTCAGGCAAGTAAATGCCAAATTGCTTGTAACCAAATTTGCATTCACTGGAGGGAAAAAGAAAACAGACCTTTATTGTAGTAACTATTTCCCTCAATATCTTAAGAGACAATCCCAGGCTTTCAAGGGAGAAACCTTATAACTGTATATTCATCATTATTTATATTAACTCTTAAGTACAATTCAATCAATGTTATTAAGTTGCAGTTAATCTTTAATTCACGTATCTGGTTTTGTCACCAAAACGTTGTGAGAAAATTAATGCACCAAATGAATGAGAAAAAAAAGTTTTAAACCCAGACACAGTTTTAAGTTTTGGTTTTGTGAAATAATAAGTAAATAAATAAAACCTTTTGGTATGAAAAAAGTAAGTATATTTTGAAAATATCATTGTTGAATTAAACTTGCTGATAACATCTATTAATTTAAGAGTCACTATTCTTCCAGAAGTTGTCTGGATGGCTGAACCCATTCATTATTACTTTTCTGTTTCTAAAGAAGAGAGATCCAATTCCTGATGGACTGTCTCCAAAAAGTTGTAGAATGAATCAGCTTGTAAAAGGTGAGGTGTTACAAATTGTAATGACATTCAGTTGAATAGCTCAACATTTTCAAAATAAATGATTTCAGCACATATGTGGTTTTTACATATATATTTATACGCTGAACAAAATACTTAAATAAATGATAGAACTATATATTTATGTGCTTAGATGTAGAGAGAGTGTGTGAGAGTGTGTGTGTAAGTAAGTGAGGGAGGGAGGGAGGGAGAATGCTATGTGATTCAATTGAAACTATTTAGTTGGCCTGAGGAAAGAAATCTCCTAGGCAGTTAAATAAATCCATCTTGTCACTATAGCATCTTGGAGTTGAAGTAGACAAAAAGAGAAAGAGACTGTCTTTTCCTTTCAGACTGCTTTATACATGCCACCTAGTGGACATTAAGAGGAGTTCCTTATCCAACAAGGTTGGGTAATTCTACAATAAGCCAAAACACAGTGATAGCAAACAAAGCAAAATAAAGAATGAGTTCAATAATCCAAGCAACTCTTGAAATACTCGTTAATTTTGCAAATTAAATTCACTTTTACCTTCAGCTTGTGATCATGGTCCTGGTTTGCTTTGTAATAAACATACAGCCATTCGGGAATTTCTAAAAAAGACAGGGTAAAATGAAATTTAAAAAAAAAAATCTTCAAAATGAAAGTACAAAACACAATAACAGAAGGATCGAACAAAAGACAATTGTTTAGAGAAAAATAAAATATTAAAAATAATTTGACTGTTTCAGTTTTTTTTTTCTTTTTCATTATTCTATCAATCATTCTGACAAATAGCTTAATTCTTTTGTTTTTATGATGCACTGATTTACTTAGATGAGTGTCCTCATCTTGGTTGTTATCACAACTGAAGAAGGCCTGAGCATACAGTGGCTGAAATGTTGGGACAATAACAACAAGGACACTAGTCAAAGAAAAATAGTGGCGAATAAGTTATCTTTATCTTTGCTGTTTTAACCACAATATTTCAGATGCTGTGTTCTTTGACCCTCCTCAGTGAGGTTAGACTGATTAATTTAATGATTTATTAACCATTGTTAAAATCATTTAATGTTAAAGTCTTAATAGGACACAAATCATAATAAACTAACAGAAAGGAAGACATAGTTTCAGTTTGTAATAGATTTTCGAAAAGGAAGACGTATGTCAGTTTATATAAAGCTTAACTCTCTATGCAGATTCATGGTCTCTTGAAACTGACAAATGCCACAAACACACATTAGGTCCATCATTAATGCTTCCTGACCACTGACAATCCCTTTCTATCCAATTTTCAGTACACACACACACACACACATTATATATTAATCATTTAATCCCAACCAAGGCAATAAAGCCACTAAGGTGTAAGGAGTTACTGAGTGTGAGAAAAAAAATAAAACACTGGGCACAAATGCCATTAGGAAACCCATCTCTTCTCCTTCCCAGACTGGGCCCTATAGCCTTCTATTGTTCTTTATACATGTCAACTATTCTATAGCCTTTTACAGAACAGGAATTAACAAGCCAGAAGAGAGTTCCACAAGTGAGAAGTGTGAGAGATGAAACTGTTACCATAGAACTTACAGTTACATCTAACCATTTGAAAATCATCTTTAGGTTTGAACCAAATCTTGTGAATGTAAGTGGGTAAAAAATAACTGTTTGGCAGCTATCAATGGTTGTGCTAGCATAAAATCACAAGTAATTGTGACTGAAGACTCATGTTTACTGGCCTTGTTCAATTACTGAATATGCAAGATTATGCCTCCCAGAAACTGTAACTAACGTCTGCTCAGCATCGTTAGTTGTATGGCTGTTGAACAAACATAAATGTGCTTGAGCAGGTGTCTGCAATAGGGATTAGCTAGTCATCGTAGTTGATTCCATAGTCTTTTGAGATTAGTGAATGCCTACAAATATTTTGAAATTTTATTAAATAATGGTTGAGTGGTTAGAATGTTATTGGTCTGATCATGAGACCATGGTTTGAATCCCACCATTGTTGATTCGTGAAGAAATTGCCTTCTTGATAATATCGGCCTGGAGAGACAATCCAAGCATGCAGCACTGTTGGGAAAAACATTGTTAGGGTTGACTTGAAACTTGTGAGCGTAAGTGGGTTTACAAAACTATTCAGAAGCTATCAATGGTTGCGTAATGTTACTCAGGCTAAGTACAATTTTTTTTAAATAAAATTTTAGGAAATTTTAATTTTTTTAAATCATTTCACCCCAGGCAAGGCAATAATGCCACTAGAATGCAGGAAGTTACAGGAAGTGAAAGAGAAGAGAAGGATTGAGGAAAGGTCAAAAAAAGAAAAAGGTTCAAGAAGATGGCAATCAACATTGTATTTAAATTTTTGAAGATTGTAATTGTTAGGGAAGCAAAAAATTAGAATGGAGTTCCACAGGTGGGAAGTTTGAGAAAAGAAACATGTTAGAAGTGGCAGTTGTATCTAGATAGTTCAACAGTAAAATGGTGAGGCCTAGTTGCAAATCTCGTAGCATGCTTAAGTTCATGTAGTCAGGGCACCAGGGAAAAAAGCTCATCAGAGCAGTTGCCATAAAAATATTTGTAGAAAAGACAGAGGGAAGCTACATCACATTGGTGAGAAAGTGACTGAAGTCGAGATACCTTGTCGGAATCAATTTCATCAGACAAATTTAATAACTGCCTGAATTTCTGGGAGGAGGAGTGATCATTATTTACACTATTTACATACTGATTATTATCCTCGTCTTTGTGTTGTTATCATGTTTCAGCTCTTGTACTCTCTGGCCTTCATCAGGTCGATTCAGGTAACCTACATGGAATTCTGAATGGAACTCTTTATTTAATCTACAGTAGTATACTCATGTCTTGGTATATATCTCTTCTAGTTCTTATTTTTAGTACTGCTCAGTTATTGCTCAGCCTGTTTCCACTGAGTCCAAGTACACACCAAGTAGACAAATTTAAGCTTTACAATCTAATCTAAGAACAAATGAAGAAATCTGTCTGCATACATGCACTGAGAATACTCAACAACAAGCCATTGTATGAAGACCAACATGATTTTTATCTGAAGGATTATTTTGGAGTAAGGTAAGGAGAGGGATGTACGAGTGACATAATGGTTATTGGTATGAAAAACTGAATCTTCAAACAGAATTCAAATTGTGAATGAAGCTGTTGCATTCACTTCACACCAATACTATTGCAAAAGGCATGATACTAGGTTTTCTCCCTTTAGCTAGAAGTAAAATCATAGTGTAGTCTGAGCACTCTAACCTTGGGAGGGGTGATTAGTCTAATAGGATAACTCTGAATTTGTAATTAAAGAGAAAGCAACAAGAAACCAATTTATTATTTTTCCCCAAGAACAGTCATGGCAGTTCATAATTTATAGATATTAAAATAAAAAAAGGAAGCCGTGGAGAGCTTGAAGATCATGGTTTAAATACAAAGAAAAAGGTAAGGAGAATAGGAACTACAAAGAAATTGCTGACAAGAAAGTGACAGCTAAAATTTATGGGAACAGCATAAGGGAAGAAGTTTGGGAGAATTTAATACTCACAGGAGAAAGCAAAATTAAGGGAAACATGAAAAAAAAGAAATAAACTACTTAATAAGTTTGAGTAAACAGATCATTAAACAAGTTCCACAAAGACAAAGAAGAATCATAAGGTATCAAGTATTGCAGAGAGTAACAAAGGACAAGAAGCTGTGGAGAACCATGGACGTCCATGTATGAAGGAACATGATACAAAGAGAGAACTTACTTGACAAATTTGAGTAAATAGAGGATGGAGGGAGAGGTATGACAAAGAGAGGCTATACATGACAAAGTATTGCAGAGAGTCACAAAAGACAGGAAGCTGTGGAGAATCATAACAATCCATATCCTGAAAGGAGATGAGACAGAGAGAAGTCTTACCTTCATGCAGATAAGGATTTGCTGGTACCAGTAGGTTAGACTGTCTGTATTCAATCTGTTTAGGCATCATCAGTTCTTGTGGTGCAAACACAATGTTCTGCTGTTGTGGTATGACAGGAGCGCATGGATGATTATACTGAGAAAGTTTCAGAATGTAGCTGAAATTCAGATAGAATAAATTATTTTAAAAAAGTAATACAAATATAGCATATGAAGTAAAGAGGAAAAAATTATTTGCTCTTGTGAAAATCTATCAGCACTAAAAAAAAAAAAAGGGATTTCTCTGCATTTTCCAGGTTTCTCTTGGGTGGCTAATTTTGTTTACTGGCATATCAACAGCTCTATGGGTTAGCTGATGCCAAAATATAAATATTTTGAACACAATTTTATGGCTTCAACTAAAGATATCTTGAATGCAATCAGATGTCTTCAACTACAGATAATGTATTGTTGGTAATTCAACTATAAAATGTATTACTGGCAATTTCACGACAAATAGGTATTGTTGCTTACTTTTACAACAAATGTGTATATATATATATGAAGAAAAATATATACAGAAAAAACAAACAAAAATCCTTATATACAATTATGCTGTTTTAATGTTAATATGTCAATGTCGGACGTTTCGGTCTAATAAACCATCTTCAGGACATATTCATAAATTATAACATTATCAATACAACATGACAAAGACGATGTACATAAGAACAAGACTTATCCAAACAAATAACTGAAAGTTTTATAAGATCAGCGCTCCGTTTAAAACATGTTCATGTTGTCGTCACGTGGGCGACGCTGGGAAAACGTATTCCTAAAATTTGAGTATTTTGAATGAAAAATGAAAAGAATTCTATTTTGAACTAAAATTTATATGTACGCTTGTCGAGCATTAATCTCGCTAGAAAAGGGGAAATACTAAAGAAACCAGGTCTAGTATTCACCGTGCGTGAGATGGATATTATGCCTGCTTCATAAATTCGCCTAAGATTTTTATTATGAAAATATTTTAAAATCTTCACGGAACCAAAATCGAAATTATGATCTGCTTTAGTTGTGTGTACAACTATAGCATTATTTAAATTTCCGAGGCGAATATCTCGTTTATGTTCGAAAACACGAGATTTTACAGACCTACATGTTTCACCCACATATTTTAAGTGACAGTCTTTGCATGAGATTTGGTAGATGCAAGCATCGGATGTAATATGTTGTTTGCTGGTGCTATTTAATAAACTACGGATAGTTCTAGTAGGTAATATTGTAGTTTTAATTTTTAATGCATTTAAATTATTAGAGATACGTTCGGTCAAATGGTTATTTGGTAGAAAGATGCGACCAAAAGAATTATTACCAGGGGCAGCTGAAAGTGACCCTTTCACTGATGTAGTTGTAGTGGACTTCAAGGTGTCATTTTGCGCTGATGAGTGAATTTTCAATGCTTCATTTTTAGCTCTCAGTAATAATTGTCTCGGATGCGAAAGATTTGAAAAGGTATCCTCAATATATCTGAATTCATCATCTAAATATTTTGCTGAACAGATGCGAAGAGCCCTTAAGTAGAATCCAATAATAATACCCCTCTTAGTGTTAGTATCATGGTGAGAGTAAAAATGTAAATAGTCATTTTTACATGTGGGTTTCGATATACTTTAAATTCTAATTTATTTATATTTTTATTTTTAATAAGTAGTATGTCTAAAAAAGGTAAAGAATTATTAGATTCAAGTTCATAGGTAAATTCTATAGTAGGTTCTATTTTATTTAATCTATCAGTAATCTCGTTTAAATCATGTTTATGTGGGTAGATAAATAAAATGTCATCGATGTATTGGAAGTAATGTGTATCATGCGGAATGACATGTTTAAAAGGACCAGGTTCAAGAAATTCTAGAAATATGCATGCTAGGAATCCAGAGAGAGGACTCCCCATTGGTAAACCAAATTTTTGTTTATAATAAATATTATTATACTGGAAGAAACAATGTGAAGTGCATAGGATGCATAACTTGATGCATTTCGAAATAGTGTTAGGTAGCTTAAAATCAATTTTCTTAAGGTGGTTCTCTAATCGTTTAATACATTTATCAATAGGTATATTGGTAAATAAAGATTTAATGTCTAAGCTAGCTAGGGATTTGTTACCTATATCAATATCACTCAACTTATTTAGAAGAGAGCCTGAATTCTTTATATGTGCGTTACTTATGGTGCCTAGGATTGGAGTTAGAAATTTAGTTAAATACCTAGTAATATTTCCAGCTAAGATCCATGATGCCACAGAAAGGAGAATGAATTATTTCAATTCCCCTCATATTTTATTAATAAGAAGGAAGCTCTTTTTGAACAGCTTCTCCACAGAACAGACTCCCAAGAGGATGCTTCCCCAATCACTAGGATCTTAATCTTTTCAAGTCTTGTGTTAACCGTTATCTATTCTAAACATCTTCATAAACTGCACTTCTTACCTCATCTTCTTACATTCATCAATATCAGTAAGCATCTACCTTGAGTGGCTTTTAGGTCTTGTATTGGGTAAAAGAAAAAATAGAACATTTTGTTTGTCCAAATCATTGATCATCTTGAACCAAAAGCAACAACAAGGTGACAGCAGTTGAGTTTTTTTTTTTTTTTTTAATCATTTTACCCTAAGCAAGGCAATAAATCCACTAGGATGCAAGGGGGTTGCTGAGTGTTAGAGAATTCTAGAGTTGCCTTGAAAAAAAAAAAAAAGAGGAAGTAATACTTAAGAATAATTGCAGAGTGTGAATGATTAAAGCAAAAAATGATTTCCACAATGAAAGAAGAGAATTTATTTAAAAAAAAAAATTTCCTGGCGGAGTGATTTTCAGATCTATCAAATATCTGGTGAGACATGAGAAATGTTGGATAATTTAAGGAACCTATTCAAATTCCTTAATTATCTCTGTAGCTCTTTCTACACTTCAATGAATGATTAGAATAAAGAAGCGTAAATTGGGTTCTTACTTGACATAGACAACACCATATTCCTTTGATTCAATTCTTTCCCAGCCCATAGGAAGACTTTCCTTCTCGAAAGGATGACTCCAGTGAGTAGTCTGAGTATTGTGATCAATGTAATACTTGCGGCCTCGCACTGTCCAGTCTAGTGACCAGCCTGGTGGCAAAGGAAGTTCCTCCTGCTGATTCACATAAGCATTTGAGTAAGCTGAAAAATACAAAAGGAAAATAATAAAGGGCCTCTAATAATTTTAACAGAAAATTATTCGATCTTCTTGCTTATTTTTAAAACATTGCCATTATAATAAAAACAAGTTTAATGAAGTTTATTCACCACAATACTTCCTGAAACAATAAATAATTCAGGTCTGTTTAGAATGTGATTGATTTTATGATATGTCAAAACCTTGTTGGGTTATTTAGTGTCAAATTTTTGTTTGGGACATCTAGACTAGCCTTTCTAGCCATTATTTCATGCTGAAGAAACTTCGTTATATATATATATAAGTAAATGCTCTGTTTATAATAAACAGTATTAACAACATTTACCAGCCTGAATGTCCAAGAAATTTCATAGAAAATGTGTGTCCTCTGACAGGAATCAAAACTGTATGCCACACGGAACTGTCATATAGCCTAATGTGCAATAACATTTAGCTACAGAGGAAGCATCTGGTTAGCAAGTTCAAAGCAGTAATTCAATCTTGCTAGCCAGAAAAATACAAACGACACTACACACTAAAATCACAGACACCCACAACTATCTACACTTTAAGTTTTCCCCCCCTAAACACCTTGAGGAGAATTTTCCCTATTCACAAGCACTTAGAAGGATATGTTCCAACAATGAAGAACTAAAACACATTCAAAATCTCAAGCATCAATTCACAACACGGGGCTATAAAGAACACCTAATCAGGGAACAAATAAATAAAGCAATTTCCACACCTAGAGAAGACACCCTAATGTACAAGATTAAAAATAAACCCAGCCACATACTTCTAATAACCACTTTCAACCCCAATCTCCCAGATAATCAAAAGTCACTGGAAAATACTACATCTCAAACGAGATCTAAAAAAATTGTTTGAGGAACCCGGCCTTCTAGCATATTGTAGACCTAAGAACATAAAGGAAATTATAGGTAGTAACCACATTTCAGAGGATAAGGTAATCCGTAATAAACCAAAAACAAAAAGAACAGGATTTTCCCAAACATGTAACAACAAGAAGCTTATGCTGTAACTACATTAGACACACCAATTCATTCACTAGCTCAGTCACTAATTCTATTTTCAAAATCTACCATGACTAACTGTAGAAGTCATAACAAAATTTAATATGTGAGAAAATCTGAATGGCCTTTGCACTACAGAATTAATAATTATTGCAATTGAATTAAGTTGGCTCTCCATGAAAGATTATTACTTGTAGAACAACATTTCCGCCTACAAAAACATGATTTCAAAACTCATGCCAAATTCACTATGTGAAACCCCTTGGCAATGAGCCTGTTCTGGCTCATGACATTTGTTTTAACAAAACTTACTATATATAATTTAGGGTCTAAGAAGAATTTTAGCATCTAACTAAAATCTGTCCTAAATATAGATATCCCCTATTTTTGTGGGTTTTTGACACCTGATTAAAAAAAAGGCTATGAAATATGTATAAAACCTAATTTTATTGTTATTTGTCAGAACAGCGTTATCAGATAATTTTCTTCAAAATCAGGCTCAATTATTCTACATAAATGCATGGTAGTGTAATTCTAAGTCAAAATTTCTAACCATTTTCAATGTATTTGTGTGTATGTCTATGTATTAGTCTATGGGTGTCTCTCTCTCTTTCTGTCAACTATCCCATTTATCATTTTATGTAAATGATGTTAAGAGTTTGTCTATATTTCTGAGATGAGGTATCATGTACAGTATTTACATTAGTCGGACTATTGTCCTCATCTTTTGTCGCCATATTTGTCACAAACGTTAGAGCCGTTTATGCGCCCGCCTAAGCCTTCTTCAGGTGGTTGGAATTTTAACTGAACCCTTTATTTCGATCGCTGGGGTAGACTGTTCTAATTCCACGTGCCATGTTTGATGGATGTCAGTTATCAGTTATCTCCTGCTAATTTTCCCTCTGAAAGTTCTCCACTGCCTTAACCAGGAATTGAACTCACCTTCTTTGGGTCTGTCACTGGATCTAACCAACGCCTTTATCCACTGTGTCCATGTGTCTAATGTAAATACTGTAAATGATGTTAAGTTTCTTGATTGTGCTGATAAATTTTCAACACCCCTTTGTATTAGATATGTATTATATCTTCTTTATAAATCCCTTGTTAGTTCCTTTTGATATATTAGACATTTTTAATCTTTTACAAGCTCAATAGGTCTTGTCAAATAATTTGTGCTGAAACATTAAGACTATTTTATTTCTTGTGTTCAGCCTTGACAGATTGGTGCCTGCTTGTTTATAAGCATAGATATAAATATAACGTAAAAATAGAATTGTGAGCAAAGATAGAAAAACTTAGTAATCATAAACAAAGAATGTTTAATCCTTTTCACACTGAATTTATTTCTAAATTTTAACAGTTTTTAAGGTAATTCAAAATTGTATTTCAATTCGTGCATCATCAAACTCCTTAATTTAATCAACTCCTCCCTCCTGTGTCTGTTTTGGTAAGATTATCTACAGGCTGTACAGTAAGGTTTGGTTTACGGCATATCAACCTCAATGGGTTATTTAATGCCGACAATTTTTATTTCTGGTAATACTTTTTCCTTCAAAAATGTATAGATGGTAATATCTTTTTTTTTTTTTAAACATGTATTGCAGGTAATGATTTTTTTTTTTTTTTACAAAGTATTTCTGGTAGTAAAACCTATTTTTACACTTACATAGTATTTTAACCCCAGTTTGGGGGCTAACTATATTTACCCCCAGGTCAGGGTGGACCTGGGAACACCAGCAATTAAGAGGTAGTTCCATGCTCCTCAAAACCTCCTGATCAGAGGCCTTGCTGCTGGATGTAGTTTATCGTCTTACCAAAGACATGGATGTGTACAATAAGGACAGTTTTATTAATATCAGACGTTGGCGGTACAAAAAACTTTTTTGCTTTAGAATATAACGGCTAGATTTTTTTTTTTTTTTAAAAAAAAGATATTAATCCCTTGAATATGTTTTCATGCATTTTTGAGGATCTGTCATGTGAAAATCCAATTAACAGCCCAAAAAGAGGTCAGTTTTGAAGAAAACTGCTTTTTTTTAGTTATTATATAACTGTTGTAAAAATTATTAACACAACACTGGGTAAAATATTACTTAAAACAAGAAAAGGCATAACATTTTTAATGTCCAAAAATTTTGAATGCCATTGTAGTTCAGTCAAATATTACAGACGGGGAAAAATAACATTTTTTAGTAGGTTTAACTAAAAAATGTTATTTTTAATAAAAAATATTAACTGAAAAAGAATATTGACATGTTTTTTTTAAAGATTGCTGAAAAGATATGACTAATGTTCTGGTTAGTACTAATAAAAATCCTTTTAGTCATTTTTTATGAGAACAGCCTGGAAAATCCATAGGTTGACTATGAAGGAGTGATGATCGAGCTGTGAAATCTTGCATGCATTAATTTAAACTCTTCTTATTAATAACTGCATTGTTTCTTTCCATGTAAACTGACAACTGACTGTTCAAAGAAGACTGTTGGTAAAAAAAAAAAAGTCATCAGCAGATATGACGTCATTATCAATCAGATACTGTTTCTCAGTCAAGTGTTTTTTTTTTTCCAGTTAGGGAACAAGATAGTCAAATCAGGAGAATAGGGAAGTTGATTGACTAGTTCAAAGCCAGTCATGCACAGCAACTATTGAAACCAAGGATTTATGTGCTGGAGCATTGTCCTGATGAAACAAATCCCTTTCATTAGTTTTCCTGGATGTCTGGCCTTGATAGCCTTTTGAAACTGCTTCAGCAAGTTGGCATAGTACTCTCCACTGATGGTGTGGCCCTTTTGAAGATAGTCAATCAGCACAATGCTTTTTGCATCCCAAAAAACTGATGCCATCATCTTCCATGCAGATGAAACAACTTTGGCCTTCTTTGAGCGGGTGAGGTAAGATGTTTCCATTGAATGGTTTGTCTCTGGTTCAAAGTGATGAACACAACACTTATCCTGAGTTATGAAAGATTCAACTAAACTAGCAGGACCTGCCTCAAAAAATAGATTTTCCCATGATGTGATCAGCCTGCTGCGCGTGTCAGAAGACGTTTAACCCACTGAGCAGAAATCTTTGTTATGCTAAATTCATTGTGCAGAATATTTTAAACTCTTTATAGCATTGGCATTGTTGCAGGATGTCCAGACCTTGGGTTGTCTTCAAGACTCTCCATTCCCCACCTAAATTCAGCTGCCCACTTTTACATTGTTGATAAAGTTAGAACATCACCCTCTAATGTAGCAACCATGTCAGTAGGAATGTGTTTTTATGCAGGTACTTAATACCACAATGCCAGATTTTGTCCTTTTTCAAGAGAAGTCACTGGTAGTTACGTCTCAAGTCTTCTTTGAACAGTCAGGTGTTCATTTACCTGGAAAGAATCAATGGAGTTATTAACAAGAAGAGTTGAAATTAATGCTTGCAAGGTTTCACAGCTCTAGCATCACTCCTTCATAGCTTATAAACGTTTCAGCCCAATCCCATAGATCAGATTTTATTCATACAAGGAGTGTGGCTAACAAAGTATTACTGAGAGAGAAAATTACAAAAATTGGGAAGCATCTCCACAAAATGTACAGGTTAATGATCATCAATAACACCGACTAAAATATTATATATATTATATATATATATATATATATATATATATATAGAGAGAGAGAGATATGAAAATTTCTCTGATTTAACCAGTAGAGAAGACATTTATGAATAAAAATGACAATAGGAAAACTGGTAATTGCTGACGCGTTTCATCCAATGTGGACTTTATCAAAGCAAAATACAAAAATGAAATGAAATGAACAAAGTAACTAATAAAAGCAAAAACAGAATGTACCTAGCAACTGGAATGTAGAGAAACGCTATTTTCATATTTTTAACGGAAAATAACGTCAGTATTTGTCACGTGTGGAAAATATTGTCATTATATCTGTGTTGATGTATTCAACCATTTTCTTTTGATTTTATGAATCTGTTGTATATATTTGTTTGTAAGAGCATTAATTTTGTTAAGAAAGGTGAAATGGGGGGAAGTGATCAGTTAAAAAAGAAAATAACTCACTCAGAAGGAAAATTCTGGAGAGTGCCGCCATAGAAAATTACCCAAATATTAATCTACACCCAGGAATTCAAAACCTGAGGAGGGTCATTTGGGGACCTTTGTGGCACACAATGCACCAGGTCTCTATATTCGGCCCTTCAATATCTGTGGATGGTTCTGCACAAAACTTTCACCACTATAATCAAATCATATGTGCAGGTTGTCTGGCTGTTAGTTCCTAGAAACTGAGTGGCCTGACCCTCATACATCGTAAGGTGAGGTATTGTAGTGAAGGTGGTCCAGTAGGGAGTTCTCACTTCCTTCTGCCACCTAGCTATGTTTAGGATCCCTGGTATGTGTGAGACAATGGCCAGTGTCAATCTATGATGAGAGAGTCCATGATACATATTTCATAATAATTCATTATATCTAGACCTAGAAACCTTAACAGAATGCAGAAAAGCACTGTTTTGTCTTATTTGGGGGACTCATCAGCAGTAGGCATCCACTACTCATAATTGAACCCAGACTGTTGCAATACAATGCAAGCATTATAACATTGGGCCAGCATGCCTCGTGTCAAAGGGGGAAACTAAATAATTAGACACAATATAGTGCAGCTAATCCTATATATATATATATATATATATATATATATATATATATATATATATATTTTTTTTATATAATAACACTGACAAAATGTACAATAAAACATTGAACATACATTAGTCACCATCACAAAACATTGCAAATGCAGGAAAAGCAGATTAAGTGAATAGATATCAATTAATTGGGTTATTAAATAAATGATGAAATGCCTGCAGATCATCATTTTTAAGATTATGGTCTAAACAATAGAATTTAGTTAAAAATCTTTAACCATGAACTATTGCATTTTTATGTAAAATGCATAAAAACCACCTGTCCATCTCATCACCTGGCAGATCCTCAAAAATGAATTGAAAAGAACTGCCTAAGACATCATTACAGGCATGATTTCTTTCAAAGAACAAGTAGACAGTAGATTTTGTGACATGATCTAGTACCACCAAGCTCCATTAATTTCAGGTTTTGCCTCAGCAAAGGATTAAATAGCAGGGTAAACCAAGCTCTCTAGCCTTGGTGGCAGCCAGTCTAAGAGAAGGATAAAGCTGAATTCATAACCATGGAGAAGGCAACAAGGAAACCATTCTACTACCTTTGAAGGACATGGCATTCATAAAACATGGCATTCATAAAACAAAAAAAAATATTCTAAATATATTAAAATTTGATCATCTACTGATGAAACAAAAAAAAAAAAAACAGGAAATCTGAAAACTAAATCTAATCACAAAACACCTAAAATTATGTGGAAGCCATTCTGTTAAAAGAACAGATTCAGTTGTAAGTACCCTTTTATGATCATTTAGTGTTATTAGATTTTGTTATTTATCATTTCACCTCGAGCAAGGTGATAATGCCACTAAGACGCAGGAGGTTAGTGGAGGTGAAAGAGGTTGAGAAAACTTTAGAGAAGGAACCAGAAACTGAATCCTAAACAGGAAAGAAAGGATAAACCTCTACTCCTTTTCAAAAGACGGGTAAGAGGTGTAAACTGGGGGACTTGAAAATAACTTAGGCTTGGCTGAAAAGAAGAGACAAATGTATTTAATTGATGTTCAGATGGGATAATTACTAACCAGCAGGGGATGAAGATGTAGAGATGGTGGTGGTAGTGGTATTGCCATGTATGTGTTCTGGTACTGCATTAGTGAATGGTACTACTGCCTGCTGGTGTGTCACTGTATTTGCAGAGACGGCCACTGCTGCAGGGGAGGGATTCTGTTGAGCATAGTGATTGCGTATCTCTTGATGGTATTGCTGTATTTGATAGTTCTCGTCATACTGATTGTAGTAATCCGTATTGTAGCCACCAGCAACTGCCTGATGCTGAAGATGCTGTTTGGCCTCTTCTGAAGAAAAAAAAAATAAAAAAATAGAGACGTTAAAATAAAAATAAGCAGAAATTTTAATTTTAAGTCACACTCACTACATTTACACATTTTAAAGCATATACAAGCATATGCATCTAGTGGCCCCCTTGCCTCTTAGTGGCTTTATTGCCTTACTTTGGGTTAGATGAAAAAAAAAAAAAATGCCACGGACAAATTAAAATCAATCTGCAACAATATAACCAAATTAAAAAAAACTCAACAAAATCATCAGAAGCATCTACACGACCTTGTGGGTGATGAATTATTTTCCACCCTACAATCCCTTTCCCACAGACTAATGCCATGGCAAATGTTCTGTTGAGCTACATTCCTTGGTGCCATTGGCCCTGACCGTTGCAACTGGGCCCCACTACAAAAGGGTGAAATATTCTCATTCCCTTCGTATTCCATTAGTAAGAAGGAAGTTCCACTCAGTCAACTTCTTCCCAAGAACAGCTACTTTGTGGATCAGACTCCCAAGAGGGTGTTTTCCCAATCACTACAATCTTAACCTTTTCAAGTCAACAGTTATGTGTTGGTTTTTCTACATAACCTCATGATCTGCACTTGTTGCCTTTTCTTATGCTGATGCAACACCATACAAAAACCCTCTACTTTGAGTGGCTCTTCGACATTGTATTGAGCGAACATTAGTATAATATATGTACATGGTGTGGCAAAAGTAACACCTTTTTTATATTAACTTTTATTGAACAAAAATAAACTACAGTAGATTAAGAAAATTTATAAGTATTGTCACATTAAAACAACATGATCTGTTATGATTAACAAACTAATTAATATGTTCAAAATGATCCTCTTCATGTTCAAAACAATGTTGAACCCTATCAGCAACACTTCTACAAACCATTTTGATGCATTTCTACATTAATTTCAGAAAATCTATCAGAAACTGCTCCTTTTAATTCAAGAATCATTTTTGGTTTGAGACTGTCAACAAGATCTTTCAGCAAATCCCACAAGAAAAAGTTTGGTGGTGTTAGGTCTAGTGATCATGATGGCTGCCCAATTGCTCCATGTCATCTTATCCACCTCAGCTCGAAATTAAGATTAAACCAATCATGAACACATAAACCATTGTTAATCTTAAGCCATCTTAAACTATTGTCATTATTTCTTTCCTGTCCTACAAAAATGAGTGAAAGGCGGACTTGATTTTCAATTTTTTACAAAAGACTGTGAAATTTGAATTAAAGAATTTATTACCAAAATATTTTGATTGGTTTGGTTTTGGTTGATTTTGTTTAGCAGCATATGAACCTCTATGAGTTATTTAATGCTTAAATCTAAATAATTTAAATGCAATTTTAAGGCTTCAACTACAGATAAAATGTATTGTTGGTTATTTTTTTTTTTTTATAGAAAAATGTATTGCTGGTACTTTTATACTTCCATGGTGTTTTGTTTGTGGGGGGGAGGGCACTATTTGCCCCTAGCTGGGACAGGTGCTACCACCCTGAGTCAGTGTAGGGCAAGGGAGACTATGCCCCTTCACAGAATGTAATGAGTTTGATTCTTATACTCTTATTGCCTTGTGTCAGACCGAACTTTATAAATACATATTCCAGTAAAATAATAGTCTATATTCATCAGCTGGTTTCTTGATCATCCTTAATTTCCCAGAAAGGCTAATTTTTTTTTTCCATGTACAGAAATAACAGAATTCAAAACCTGCTTTGTACAAAAATTATATTGGGCTATAAATGTTCCATTGAAAAAGCATTGAGACAATAACTTTTATGAGAAATAATTGAATGCCTTTATTCTTGTATTGATTGAATCTATAAACAAATGGGAAGATTTTCTTTTTTTGTGTGTAGACAGAGACATTTACGAAGTTTGACCTAACTTGATAAAAGTAAGAATCAATTTTATCTTAAATAGTTTGTGAGATCCGTGGTTTAACCATAATTTTAATAGCAGGTGCCTTTATATTTCCCATACACACACACAAAAAAAAAAAAAAAATTCAAAACAACAGAAAAAAGTTAAAAATAAATCTATACAAATAAAATTAAATATCTGTCTGTCTACTAAAGACTAAGAAACTACTGGATGGATTCCAACTAAACTAAGCATTCAGATATGCTACATGAAATTAACCTAGGTCAACACTGAAGGTCATTAAAGGTCAAAGAAGCCACTTCTTATGGAAGTTAAATATTTATTCCCATGTAGAAATATAGTGGGAAGGGAGATAAATCAACATTTGGTAGTAAATTAACGTGTTGTTACTGACCTTAGTTATTTTAATATTCTATACAAATTTTATTTGGACAAAATTAGTTACCAAGCAATGCCAGTGCCTCTTCTAGTAAGAAAAAAACAAAGTTTCTAGAGGTTTTCAATATTCTAAAAGTTGTTCTGACTAATATCCTGATCCCTGTTGATTTTATCAGTACCTTTCAGCTGATGCATTCTTCAGACTTCCTAAAGCGTACATTTCATCTAGTATGAGAGTTTTCAAAAAGCACACAGATTTAAAAAAAAAAAAAAAAATACCTCAGAGAAAGAATGATGTTGTCAGCAAGAATCTCTGACAACCAGATCAAAAACTATTGATATTAAAGATTATTTGAGATAAATTACAAAAGTTGTTTGTTAAGGTCTCTAATTCTCTAAACCAAGCTTGTGACATTCTATAATTATGGAGAAGACCTTGAATCTTCTACAGTCAGGATGAATGGTTGAAGTGCCTTGTCTTGAACATCTATTGGGTCTAAAGTTCACCTCAGATCTCAAGTAGAACTTGTATATACAATTCATTGCTAAACAGGCTGGAAAATGCCAGTTCCTTGTGTAACAATACAATTTCTCACACATCTTTATAAGTAGATAAATTTCTTTTTCTTTTTTTTTTTAAAGTTCACTTAGTTATCTCACTTTCATAAGAATTTTGTCTCCAGCTCATTTTGAGTAAACTTAAGTGTCAGTGTTTTGGGGATTTATATCTACAGCTGCCTTTGAAATGGGAAACAGAATGTTGTTAATGATTTTAGATAATCATAAAAGTAGAATATTTTAAAGATTTGACCACCCATCTGTCTTTTAAGTGGTCTCCAACTTCCAAAACACAAGTGGATGGATAGGGGAATGTGACCCCAGCCATTATCCATATAAGCAGTGAGAAAGAAGTCCTGCAGTCAGTGAGTGAGTGAGTAAGTAAGTAAGTAAGTAACCAGAAGTCAGTGAGGAAGAGACAGACAGTCAGAAAGGTGGAAGGGACCAGCAAGCAGTTAAGGAGATAGCAGTTCAGCCAAAGAAAACAGATGGCTAAGAAGTGAGAACTTGCATTGTTGCTATTTCCCAACCAGAGAGTCTTGAAAATCAATTGTTGTTATTCTCTGTTGAATTCAATCACAGCTAAAGAGACAAATCTGTGAATATAGTGGGACAGGTGTATATGCATAAAAACCTTGGATATCACCACAGGTGCAGTGAACGACAGATGAGTGGAGAATGTGGTCGCAAACTTCATCACCCTTGTGCTGCAGCAGAAAGTGTCCGATTCCTCACACCATGCTCTATCTTTACAAAATCCAGATCAGACAAAAACAGAGTATTATTGATATATCTGTGTTAGAGCTAACCAAGCCTATCTTACAAGTTTAGACAGAGTTCAATGCTTGCTTGTTTCCTTCCTCCTTCTCATGGCTTATTCACCCTTTACAGGTTATTTAGAGCCAGAAAATATTTTTAGATTGTAAGAATTTTTGGAGATAATAATGGTTTTACTGATGCAAAGCTTACTAATTAACTAACAGGCGAGAAGAGGTGGAATCATACTTTTCCTAAGGGTATTTGCATGTAAGTGAATATAACAAACCCAATTAACAATTCTAAGCTGTTATCCATTACACCACCTGCACATCCAAGCATACAGCACTTGGTATTTCCAAGCAGTCACCCACCTAGGTACAGACAAGGAGTGACATTACTTCACTGATCTTACAAGAACTGATGTTTCAACATAATGTGGCCATAAACCCCTCTCTTACAGACAAAACATCATAAGCCTATTGGTTTGGTTTTACAGCATATCAACCTAAATGGGTTATTTAATGTCGACAAGATTTTTAGGATAGGTTCATGTCAATAGAATATGTATTCTTTGTAAGAAATCAGTTTGTACATCAGGTTTCATTGGTGTATTTTTGTAAAGAGGTTTTTTGTCGAGAGTCAAATCTATTGCTGGTAATTTTTTTTTTTTTTTTTTCCAAAAAGTCTATTGCTGGTATTTTTATTATAAAAATCTATTTTAAAACTTTTATAGTGTTTTGACCCCAGCTTAGGGGTTAACTATTTGCCCATAGCTGGTACCCTAACAGATGTTTACAACCCCAGGTCTGGGTGGGCCTGGGAACAACAGCAATTAAGAGGTGGTTTCATGCTCCTCAAAACCTTGCTGCTGGATGTAGTTTATCGCCATACCCAGAATGTTCAAGCCTATTGCTACCATCACTATTTCCATGGCAAATATTCAGATGAGCTACATTCCTTAGTTCCACCAGTTCAGACCTTTACATCTAGACTCTTTCATGCCATGTACACAGGGTCGACTTATCCTCATTCCCTTCATATTACTTTGGTAAGAAAGAAGTTTGACCGACACCTTCTTCATAAGAACAGTTACATTGTGGAACAGACACCTGAGAGAATGCTTCCTCAATCACTACAATCTTAACCTCTTCAGGTCTAGGGTCAACTGTTATCTATCCTACACTTTTTTCTCTTACATCCATACAACATCTCATTCAGTAAGCCTCTATCTTGAGTGGCTCTTGGGCCTTGTAATTGGTGAAGATTTATTAAAAAAAAAAAAACCCCAAAAAACGCAAAAACAATTCTAACAGAGTCATAACATTTATTTTTAGTGCCCATAAAGTAATAATCGTAATGATCACTTACCTTCCCTTAGAGACAATAATGCATTCTCTGTTTTTGCCTTTGATGGGTGTGTTGATTGTGGAGAAGGTGGTGGAGGAGCACTGGGCAGTGGACGCTGTGGTCCAAGTTGGTTCACCGCTCTGGTGATGCCTGGACTCGTATTGGCTGGAATCCTCCCAGCACCAGCCATTGCAGCCTGATTTGACAACATTTGCTGCTGCTGCTGCAAGTATTGTGGCAAACTGCTGGGTCCAGACATTGCATTGGACTGCATTTGATGAAGTCTTTGCTGACCGCTTACTGTCTGCTGCTGTTGGTATTGCTGCTGTTGTTTGGAAACATCTGGTTGACCATGTCCAGCTCGGTAGCCAGCCATCGAGAGGTTCTGAAAAGCATGGTTAAGGCCAGACATAATTGGCCCAGATCCGGAAGATGAAGGCGGAGGTGCAGGAGAAGAAGATGGACCCGGGGAGGGTATTCGGGGTACATGCTGGTAGACATGCAACACTTGGTTATTAGAGTGGCCAGCACTGTTATTGCTGCTGCTACTGCCACCAGGGTTACCAGCGAAATGGTATGTGGAATGGGTAGAAGTCTTTGATGGCGAGAATTGGGAATGGCCGCTATAGGCAAAACTATTTACAGACTGCTGAGGAGTGTAGGAAGCAAGGGTTTTTGTACTCCGTCGCTGAAATACAATGGTATGACGGACTGGAGTATCATAATCTGAAAAGAAAAAAATAATAGGCATTAGAAAAATTTGTTTAGAGCATCAAGTCGTATATTTTAAAAGGATAGAGAGAAAAAAAAAGAAACTAAATGTATATTTTTACTTTTTAAACAGTCACTTAGTAATTTACAAATTCATTAAAGTACAATCAGAGTCATTACTCAAGTATCATGCTCTTGCAATCATCAGATGACTAGAATCCTCTAGTTGTCTGAAGACTACAAGAGCATGAAATTCAAGTAACGACTCAGGCTGTCCTTTGTTAAATGTTATGGTTGTGAAACATTTTTGCTCTGTCTAGATAATTTAAGCATTGAACACTTACTGAGTAGGTAGGTGTTTGCCTTTTGGTCGTTCTTTTTTTTCCCTTGTTCAGGATTTTTTTATTGTCTAAGGTGTTAGGCTTTTTGGCAAGTTTTCTGTTGGTCACACCTATGTAGTTGGTATTTCTTTAGTAGTAGTAGTAGTAGGTGTGTGTGTGTATATATATATATATATATATATAAGTCCACATTGGACAAGACACGTCGACTAATATTACAGTTTTCCTACTCTTTTACATTTATAGTCTTTTTCTACAGAAATTTTTCATATATATATATATATATATATATATATATATATATATAATATCTATATGTATAATTCTCAAAATGTGTGTGTGTATGCATGTGTGATTGGCTGTTTATGCATTTACAGTTTTCATCCAATTTCAATGAAATTTTTTTTGTTTAATAGATAATTCTTCAGTGCCAGTTTTGAGTCCGAATTCTTGGCGACAATGGGTCTCCACTACTTCCTGTCCATTATAACTCTCAGCAACATTTTACTATCTGTTCTTGGATATATATCTTTCATAAAAACTTCAATAAAAGTAAGTAATTTAAATTATTACAATATTATTATTTATTATTATACAGTTCCCTTCCCACCCTCATTCAAATTGTTAATCCCCCATTTGGTGATGTGTCTCGGTTATATAAAAATATATATATATATATATATATATATATATATATATATATGGAGAGAGATAGTAAAAAATATAATTAAATATTCCTTATCTTGTCTCCACTTGAGAGAGAAAGTGGAGACAAGATAAATGAAGAGTTAAACAAACAAAAGCCTGGTTAACACTGTTGTTTTTGTTTTTTAGTAACACACTTTCTTAGCGTTTTTTATATATATATATATATATATATAATTGTGTATTTGAGCATCAATCCATCTTTTATGCAAGTTTCATTAAAGATGAGTGACAAGGTACCGTGATTAAGCTTTTCATTTAATTTTTCTTGTGTTCATATAAGTGTGTAAATATTGTCCAAACGTTCTGAACTATTCTTTTAGCCATTATCAAGGATTCATTTTTTTTAACTGTATGTATGGATTTTTTATGTATGTATCTAGAATTATAGGAATGTTTTTTTTTTCATTTTCCAAACACAGCACATTGTGGCTGTGTTCATTGTTGATGTTATTGAGTGTTGGGTTTTTCTTTTTATTATTAATGCTTCCATTATTTTTAATGTTTTTTACATCTGGATGAGGCTATTATACTTGTATTTTCTACAAGTATATCGCAGACAGAGTTTGGTAGTTTTCCATGTGTTTTACATGAAGTGCTAATTGAGCTATGGTCAGTTTCGCGTAATGTGAGTCTTCTTGATAGGCATGTAGTGGCATGTCCAATATAATTATTCATGAATTTGGTTTGATCAAGAATGCACTTCCTTAAGGGGATTGTGTGTGTGTGTGTGTGTGTGTGTGTGCGATGGTCATCTACCTGATTTTGGGCATGGCCACTTTCTTAAATTAACTGTTGTTTGGCTCTTTCATCTAAGAAACTCATCAGAAGAGATTATAGTGATAGTCACTTGTACAACATGAATATCACTCTATGGATATCACCTACTGTAATCCAGTGACTAGAATGCTCAAGATGACTAGTTGTAGATTTTAGTTGTCCTTCTCTTAGAGCAGTTGGCACCCAAAGCTGAAGAGTTCAGTCTGCACAACTATTTAACCTATATATTGTTAAAAAAACAGACAATGAATGTCTATTATGTATGATTATGAGCCATTCTTAACTTCGTATGGTTGCTTTAATTTTGGGTGAAAATATAAAGACGAAAATTGTCCAACATTTGGATATATTTTTATTAAGCTTGATCTCAGCTTTCAGATCACATGAGCCAACTTCAGAGTGGTTATATGAACATTTAAACAAAGATATTCACCATCAAACATGATATTCTGTTGACACAAGTCGTAAATTCATGATGTGGTTCTATGATGGCATACCACGTCAGAGACCAAAACATTAACAACAGAACCATATGTCTAGATGCAATGTAATGTGTTGTGACTATATATATATATATATATATATATATATATATATATATATAACATTCTACTTAAGACAATACTTTTTGTAAAAACTCTTTTCTGTCTGAGTCTGTCTATATTTCTGAGATGAGGTATTATGTACAGTATTTACATTAGTCGGACTATTGTCCTCATATGAACTCTGGTAAAGACATGCAATGATAACAGCAAAATTGCAATATGAGCACTTGTAAAAATGATGCTGAAAACATTAGGTTTATAATACTCAGAAGTTCATACCCAGATGTCCTCAAGGACACATGGCACAGTGGATAAAGGCGTTGGTTAGATCCAGTGACAGACCCAAAGAAGGTGAGTTCAATACCTGGTTAAGGCAGTGGAGAACTTTCAGAGGGAAAATTAGCAGGAGAAACATGGCAACTACCCCAGTGATCGAAATAAAGGGTTCAGTTCGAAATTCCAATCACCTGAAGAAGGCCGAAACGTTGTGACAAATATGGCGACAAAGATGAGGACAATAGTCCAACTAATGTAAATACTGTCTTTTCTGTCTTTTAGTTTCCTTGGCTTGATTTTCTTAGGGTTTACAGAACTTGATTTAGCAAGAGCAATATAAGGTTGGATGAGTTATGACAAGCAAATTCAAATCTTTCTGAAAATCAAATCTTATTCCGTATTCATTATCAAGGAATAAAATAGAGTCTCTTTGTTTCATATAAACAACATAAGAATTGATGACACAGCGTGAGATTTTATTACAGAAGCCAATGTTTTCAGAATAGAATTCTTTATGTTGCTAAATTGTTTGGCTTATGCTTGTACATGTAAGTTTTAGCCTATAATATAGCTCACTCATTTTGGGGATGTTAATAGAAATTTTTATTGTGGTAATAGTTGTATGCAGGTAGGCAGATGAATAGATGGATGGATGTTTAGATAGATAAAAAAAAAAAAAACTACTTATTTACTACTGCATGAAAAATGTTGCCAAATATATACACTAAAAATATAAGGACTGTTTATGCACTGATGTAGATCTGGTTATTTACACAAATTGTAATGACCAATACCAACAAGAGATCTACATAAAAATTACTTTTGGAATAGTCTGTACTTTATTCTAAAAATAAACAGCATATTGTTATTAATAGCCAACAATCTGACACAGAGAAGAGAGATAAATGAAAAGGAATGGATGTTTATTTATATTCATTTTTTTTTAAGATAAAAATTACATAATATTCGCAAATAAGATTTAACCCCTTAAACACTGGTTTAACAAGATTTATTTTTCTTTTAATAATGGGAATAACCATTCCCAATAATTTTTTTTAATCATTTCACCCCAACCAAGGGTATAAAGTCACTAAAATGCAAGGTGTTACTGAGTGAAAAAAAAATCTGATGGCAGGAGAATAATAAAAGAACAGGAATTAAGAAGACAGAAGATAACAATTGACATATATTTAAATTCTTGTTGATCATAGTTGATTGAAAGCAAGAAACTGGAAAAGAGTTCCAAAAGTGAGAAGTGCAAAAGAAACTAAAATGAGACTTTGCCACCAATCTAGTACTGCACTTAAATTTGTAGAGTCAAGGTACCAAATAGGAAAGCTCATCAGAACAATTACCATGAAAATATTTATAAAAAAGGCACAGAGAAACTATGTTACAGTGTGTAAGTAACTGAAGTGAAGATGCCATGTCAGGACTGATAACATTGCAGATTCATTGAATTTTATCAAAAATCTCTAAATACATATCAGAAGCTGGGGGACCAGATGTGATAGCAATATTTGATGCTATAGATATAAATAAAATTATATATATATATATATATATATATATATATATATATATATATATATATATATATATATATATATATATATATATATAGAGAGAGAGAGAGAATAATATCAAATCCCTAAGTGTAAAAGGATAATCCAAGTATGTTTTTTTTTTTAATATAAATATTAAAAAGATAGATCCATGAAGAGAGCTCAATATATTGTATATAGAGCAATATGATATATGTCAAAGGAAAAAAATATAACACATCTTGAAAGATCCAATAATAAATTTATTTTAACAAGTAAATTTTTAATACCTGTCTTATCAAACCAATATTACAAAATGGTTTATATATATATATATATATATATATATATATATTATAAATAATATCAATTGATAATTAGTAGGCATAATTCCAAGGAGGAAATTAATCCAAAGAGAGCTCAATGTAACAACAGAGCAATATAATAATGAATACAGAATCCTTAAAAATCCATCAGGTTACAATTTATTTTGTGGACTTTACATCTATCTCTTCAGACCAGTGTTTTGTTAAATAAATGGAGTTCAATTTATCCAGATGCAAGAAAAAAGGAAAAGGAAATAAAGAAAAAAACAGAAAAGTTTTAATATTAAAAAAGGGAGAAAGAAAGAAGAAAAAGGGAGAAAGAAAGAAGAAAAAGGGAGAAAGAAAGAAGAAAAAGGGAGAAAGAAAGAAGAAAAAGGGAGAAAGAAAGAAGAAAAAGGGAGAAAGAAAAGAAAAAAAAAGAAAGAAAAGAAAGAAGAAAAAGGGAGAAAGAAAAAAAAAATTTCAATATAAGGTCTTTTTGGTGGGGTGGAGAAAGAAAAGGAGAGTGAGAGAAGGAAGGAAAGAAAGGAAAGGTGGAAGAATTAAGCAGGAGTCGACAGGATGACCTAGAATTGACTTTCTTTGGGGGGACTGGACAAATTAAAAACTGGGTGGAGGAGAGGAGTGATCAGATTTAAATTAGGTACATTGGATCATCTGATCATCATTTTCAGCAGCAAAACCATCATCATTGCATTATAACAGTCACAGTTACAAATTGATAATAATAATAATAATAATAATAATATCTGACATCAATATAATGAAATAAGTTAAAGTAAAATAAATTAAAGTTAAATTTTTTTTTTTTAAATTTAAAATTTATAAAAATACACATAAATATTAATTATATAAGAGATAAAATAAGTTTGTTCCGTTGGTTCAATCATTCATCAGCATTTTTATATTTAATCATGATGATTTTTTTCTTTATGCATAGATTGCATCTGTCCTGGAAGTTATTAGGAGTCTGAGATTGACAGATGATCCTCGATTTAATTTGTGGGGTGAAGCCTCCATCTTTAAGATTCCAATAATGTGTAGATAGAGCAGTTTGATATCTTAAAGAAGCATTGGGGAATGAATGTTGGTGAGTGTAAAATCTCTGCTTTCAACTCCCAGCAGGTATCCCTATGTATACTTTCTTCTGACTGATATTTTCCTTTGGAAAAATAGTAGCTTTGAATATAACATTTTCAGAAGTGCAAATGCCTCTAACTGGGCAGTTAGTTCTGGTTTTACAATTACAAGGAAGTATTTTTTTTCTTGTGTTTCGCTATAATAAAATTTCTTTAATAAAAAGTTGTTTTATGAGTTAATGATACTGTGTATATTGTTAGTGCAGAAATAACTTTTTAGTTTTTCTATTGAAAATTCTTTTTAGAGGTTTGTTATGATTAAAATGTTTGTCTATTAAATTTAGAAAATATCTGCAAATATTTATATTAGATAATTTACAGAAAGGTGGGTTAAACCATATTGTCTTTTATTTTTCTGTTTTTAGTTTTATTAGTTGAATTATTTTTTAAAGTTTCCTGGTAACATAATTTAAAAAAAAAAAATGCTATACCTAACATTTAAAATGAATTTCTCAAAATCAAAAATCTTGAAGCTTTAATTTTAGTTTTAATTTCAAGTTAATAGATTTAATATTTCCATCAAGCAAAATATTTTGGTGTATTTCAAAAGCTAATTCAAATTGACTGGAATTGTGAATAAGGACTGAAAGTTTCATTCGAATCCAACAAATACTTGATTATTTGCCAGATTTTCCAAGACAATGTATTTTAATACCCAAAATAATGCTAAAATCCTTGTGCTAAAAAAAAAAAAAGAAAAAAAAAAAAGATTCAAATTTGCTAGAAAGTATTAAAAATTTACTAAAATAATTAAAAATACTTTGGCCTTTCCTCTTAGTATGAACAAACATTTTGATGATAAAACTTTGTTTATATCAAGTTTGGGACCTTTTATCATAATGGTATGCTCTTTTTTAATGAATTTTTAGAACTACCTAAAATATATATATATATATATATATATATGATTCTACATAATATATATATATATATATATATATATATATGATTCTACATATATATATATATATATATATATATGATTCTACATATATATATATATATATATATGACATAATATATATATATATATATATATATATATTCTACATTATATATATATATATATATATATATATATGATTCTACATTATATATATATATATATATATATATATACATTATATATATATATATATATATATATATATATATATATATATATATATATATATATATATATATATATATATGATTATATATATATATATATATATGATTCTACATAATATATATATATATATGATTCTACATAATATATATATATATATATATGATTCTACATATATATATATATATATATGATTCTACATAATATATATATATATATATGATACATATATATATATATATATATATATATGATTCTATAATATATATATATATATATACATAATATATATATATATATATATATATATATATATATGATTCTATATATATATATATATATATATATATATATATATATGATTCTATATATATATATATATATATATGATTCTACATAATATATATATATATATATATATGATTCTACATAATATATATATATTTTTTTTTACATTTTTTTTTTTTTCACCCCAAGCAAGGCGGGGAACCACTAGGACGCAAGGGTTACAGAAAATTTAGAGCAAGATCAGATAGGGGTGATAGGAAGAAAAGGATGAAGAGGAGGGGTAGTGGAAAGATCAAGGCAACTGGAGATGTCGATTGACATTAAACTTGAATAGCTGGAGATTATAGCTCTCAGGAAACTGGAATAGGGAAGGGAGTTCCACAGGCGAGAGGTGCGAGTCATGAAGCCATTAGAGTAGAAGAGACGGCTACATTTAGGAGTTTCAACAGTGAAGGGTGAGAGCGGAATGTCAGCCTCGTAGGTCGCTTGAACTCATGACGTCTGGGAACCAGCGAATGCAGCTCCTCGGAGCAATTTCCATGAAAGTATTTGTAGAACAGACAGATGGAAGCGACGATGCGTCTGTGAGAAATTGACTGCAGAGCAGGGCCAACTACATTGCATATCCGCCTCTGGAGCCTATCAAGAACCCTGAGGCAAACAGAGGGGGCACCAGACCATATATGGCAGCAATACTCCATGCAAGGGCGAATTGTTGATTTGTAGATCTGGAGGATCGACTCAGAGAAGAAAAATTTCCTGGCGTGGCACAGGGAGCCAACTTTCCTTGCGGTGGATGAAGCAATTGACTCAATGTATTTATTCTGTGGGGAAAATAGAAACGGCCTACCTCACAAACGTTTTCTAGCATCTGCCTGGCCTGTGGGTTGAGAAAGGAAAGAAAAAGATTCAAAATGGCGTCCGTGACTTTTTAATATTCACGGTCTCGTGCAGTCCGCGCAAAATCGCGTTACACATGCTAATGAGGGTGTGTCTGGGCTCCATAAAAGCAGGTTGCTTGGGGACATTGGCAGACCAACATTTCACCCGTGCTTGGTGTACATCGTTTTGCGTTGCAGCGTGTCAGACATTTTCAGACGGAAAGAGTTGCATCCCTTACACTGTTTAAGTCGACTCATTTGCTACATATTCTATCTCAGGTCAGCAGTCAACGTGAGACCGAGCAGCCGCAGAGAGTTGCTCTTGAGAAGTTGAGCATCAGACATCCTAATGGAGGGCAGGGGAGGATCTCTGTGGTGATTAATAGAGAGCAGTTTTGTTTTAGAAGCGTTGAAGTTGACCAGTCAATATAGATAAAGAATAAAGTGGGGCCTAGGATGGAGCCTTGAGGAACACCTGCGTTCATGGGATAGGAACTGGATGAGAAACCGTTGAGAATGACCTTCAATTCCGCGGTTTGACAGGAATTGATTAGGTCATACAATCGACCCGTAATGTCATAACCCTGGAGCTTCGAAGAAGGCCAACATGCCAAACCCTATTAAATGCTTTGGAGATGTCTAGTGCCACGACGCGGCTTCCCCGTTATTTTGAAAAGAGCTGTAGACAGTTTCAGTGATGGCCGTAAGCACATCAGCTGTAGATCAAGGCGAAACCATATTGCTTGTCTGAGAGCAGATTATGGGATGTGGTGGTTAACCACCTCGGTATTGATTAGGGCTTTGAGACTTTGCGAAGAGGGAAGGAGACTGATAGGGCCGGTGTTGGAAGGGTCAGAGGTCACGGAGTTCTTGAAGACAGGAACAATGAAGAGGACTTCCAGTAGTCAGGAAAACAAAGATTCCTTGAGGCAGTGGTTGTATAGTTTAGAAAGCGTGAATTTCTTCAAGACAATGGCTGGTATCCCGCCTCCACCACTAGCCTTGTTGGGGTCTAAATTGGAGATAACCCCGTCTTTGGTATTGGGCGTTATGTGTAGCCCACTCAATAGGGCCTCAGTTCTAAGAGGGAAGTCAGGTATGGGTACACCGGAAGAGTCGAGCGTCGAGTTGACTGAAAATTTCCAAGCAAAGCATTCAGCCTTGTCAGTAGAGGTCAGGACATCGAACTGGTTGAATAAAGGAGGTATAGAGGGTTTGCAATCGTTCAATACGCTCTTGCAGAGATGCCAATAATCTTTGGAGCCAAATTTGCGAGATGCAATACGTTCCTTCATCCGAGCCGCAAATAGTGACTTAGCATCGTCAAGTACATGCTTACACTCGTTATGGGCGGAGGCGAAGAGACATCTATTGCAGTCAGACGGAATAGGTGGAAGTAGT